>CANUEX010047032.1:0-19585 GCA_948099535.1 Jatropha multifida | reverse complement strand
GATCGGCTATGTTGTCATTTGTAGGTACTTTGCATATCTTGACATCTCCTCTCTCAATGATTTCTCTAATGAGATGGTAACGCTTGAGTATATGTTTAGATCGCTAATGCGATCTAGGCTCTTTAGCCTGTGCAATAGCACCATTATTGTCACAGTAAAGATCTATAGGGTTAGTGATACTAGGTATCACTCCTAGCTCAGCAATGAATTTCCTTATCCAAACTGCTTCCTTAGCTGCATCTAATGCTGCTATATACTCGGCCTCCGTTGTAGAATCTGCAACAGTGCTTTGTTTGAAACTTTTTCAACTTAGAGCACCTCCATTTAACATGAACACATATCCTAACTGCGATCTAAAATCATCTTTATCAGCTTGGAAGCTGGCATCTGTGTAACCATTTACAACCAGCTCATCTTCAAAACCACCATATACTAAGAATGCATCATTAGTCCTTCTTAAGTACTTAAGGATATTCTTTACAGGGGTCCAATGACTCTCACTAGGGTCTGACTAGTATCTACTGGTCATGCTCAAGGCATACAAAACATGTGGTCGTGTATAAAGCATGGCATACATGATAGACCCTATAGCAGAAGCATAAGGAATCTTAGTCATACGGTCTCGCTCATCAAATGTCATAGGACTCTGAGTCTTGCTAAGTTGAATACCATGAGACATTGGGAAAAATCCTCTCTTGGAAAAATCCTCTCTTGGAAAAATCCTCTCTTGGATTCTTGCATGCTAAACCTATTCAGCACTTTGTTTATGTAAGTACTT
Organism: Jatropha multifida; assembly: GCA_948099535.1. Taxonomy (NCBI): domain Eukaryota; kingdom Viridiplantae; phylum Streptophyta; class Magnoliopsida; order Malpighiales; family Euphorbiaceae; genus Jatropha; species Jatropha multifida. The sequence continues at coordinate 18,807 of CANUEX010047032.1, read as the reverse complement.
TGACTCAGACCAATTATCCTTTTAGATCTATCTCTATAGATCTTAATTCCAAGGACATAAGCTGCCTCACCTAAGCCTTTCATTGAAAAACAACTCCCTAACCAAGTCTTGGTTTGTTGCATAATAGGGATGTCATTTCCAATGAGTAATATGTCATCGACATATAAGACTAGGAAAATCACTGCACTCCCACTAACTTTCCTATATACACAAGGCTCATCTTCATTTTTTATGAATCCAAATTCTTTAACTGCCTTATCAAATTAAAGATTCCAACTTTGAGAAGCTTGCTTCAATCCATAAATGGATCTTTGAAGCTTGCAAACCTTTCTCGAATTCTTAGAGTCAATGAAACCTTCAAGTTGAGTCATGTACACATCCTCAAGTAGGTTTCCATTAAGAAATGTTGTTTTGACATCCATTTGTCATATTTCATAATCATAATATGCAACAATGGCAATAATAATTCTTATTGATTTAAGCATTGCGACTAGTGAAAAGGTTTCATCATAGTCTATATCATGAGTTTGTTTGAAACCCTTTGCTACAAGTCTAGCTTTAAAGGGTATGCACAATGCCAGTTTTCATTTTGAAAACCCATTTGCACCCAATGTTCTTAATTCCCTCAGGTGGATCAATCAAGGTCCAAACTTAATTATCATGCATGGATTGCATTTCAGATTTCATGGCTTCTAGCCATTTCTCAGAATCTGGACTAGACATGGCCTCTTGATAGGTAGTAGGCTCATCCTGATCCATGAGCAATACTTCACGATCATCTGTCATGAGAAATCCATATCTCTCAGGTTGATGTTGTGCTCTATCAGACCGGCGTGGAGCTTGTGCCACAGGTTTCACAACCGTTTGTGAAACTTGGGGTTCTACAACTGTTTGTGAACCTTCATGAGATTCCATCAATGGTTCCATGTTTTCTTACGTTGTCCTTAATTCCTCAAGTTGTACCTTACTCCCACTGATTCTTTTAGAAATGAATTCCTTTTCTAGAAAAGTACCATTTCTAGCAACAAACACTTTGTTTTCAAAAGGTTTGTAAAAGTAATAACCTTTGGTTTCCTTAGGATAACCCACGAAAATACATTTGTCAAATTTTGGAGCTAAATTGTCTGAGGCTAGTCGTTTGACATAAGCCTCACAACCCCAAATTTTGAGAAAAGACAAACTGGGCTTTCTCCCAGTCCACATCTCATATGGTGTCTTTTCAACCGCTTTAGATGGAACTCTATTAAGAGTGAATGTAGCAGTTTCTAAAGCATAGCCCTAAAAGGAAGAAGGGAGATCTACTTGACTCATCATAGATCGGACCATATCTAATAAAGTCTGATTCCTCCATTCTGACACACCATTCCATTATGGTGTTCCAGGTGGAGTCAATTGTGAATAATTCCACAATTTCTAAGATGGTCATTAAAATCTTGGCTCAAATATTCACCACCTTGATCAGATTGAAGTGCCGTAATAGTTTTGCCAAGTTGATTCTGCACTTCATTTTGAAATGTTCTAAACATTTCAAAAGATTCATGTTTATGTTTCATTAGATAGATATAGCCATATCTACTGAAATCATCAGTGAATGTAATGAAGTATTGATGTCCTCCTCTAGCACTTATACTTAATGGACCACACACATCTGTAGGTATTAGGCCTAATAAGTCTGTGGCCCTTTGACCATGTCCTGTGAAAGGATCCTTTGTCATCCTAGCCAATAAACAAGACTCACAATTTTCAAATGATTCAAAATCAAATGAATCAAAAAGTCCATCTGAATGGATTTTTGAAATGCATTACTCATTGATATGAGCAAGGTGACAGTGCCATAAATAGGTAGGATTCATATCATTTGGTTTAGATCTCTTAATATTAATGTTATAGATATCTATATTACTAGACTTGTCTAGATTTAAGATGTAAAGTCCACAATATGAATCAGCAATACAATAAAGCATATCATCATAATAAATGGAGCACTTCTTATTCTTAATAAGAAAAGAAAAACCTTCATTGTCCAAACAAGAAACAGAAATAAGATTCCTACTTAAAGTAGGAACATAATAGCAACTGTTCAAGACTAACAAAATCCCATTGGGCAAAGTCAATTCATAAGTCCCTACAGCTAGAGCAAAAACTCATGCTCCATTGCATACTCGTAAGTCCACTTCACCCTTTTTCAGTTGCCTACTCCTTTTAAGCCCCTGCACATTTGTACAAATGTGAGATCCAGATCCAGTATCTAATACCTAGGAGTTAGAAGTAGATAAATGAAGTTCTATAACATAAATACCCAAAGGTGTAGTTTGACTACTCTTCATCTTCTTCACTTCCTCCAAATGGAGCTTGCAGTTCCTTTTCCAATGACCAGGTTCATTGCAGTGGAAGCAAACTCCCTCCTTTGGAGGTTTTTCCTTAGGCTTGGCACACACCTTTGGCTTGTGGACAACTTTTGCCTTAGCCTTGGCCCTTTTCTTCATCCCATTCCCCTTATTGACCATAAGTATATGACTGGGCTTTTTCTTAATACTTTGCTCAGCAGTTTTAAGCATCGAGTGCAGCTCAGCAATTGATTTCTCCATGTTATTCAATTATAGTTCATGACAAACTGGTCATAACTATAAGGCAATGAATTAAGGATCATATCCCTAGCCAGTTCTAAACTGAGGGGTTATCCAAGCCTTTCAAGGTGATCAATGTAGCCCTTCATTCTTAAAACATGAGAGCTAACTGAAGCACCTTAAGCCATCTTACAACTATGCAAGGCTCTAGTGGTCTCAAACCTATCTTGCCTAGCTTGCTGTTGGAAGGTCTCTTTCAAATGTTTGCTCATCTGATAAGCCTCCATATGTTCCAATGGCTTCTGAAGCTCTGGGCACATAATAGCTAGCATAAGACATCCAACGTCAATAGAGTCATCTGAATGCTTCTTATACCTATCTCTTGTAGCCCTAGAAGCATCAGCAGGTGGTGCCTAAGGGAGAGGCTCATCAAGCACATACATCTTTCGTTCTTGCTTGAGAACTATTCTCAAGTTTCTGAACCAATCAAGGAAGTTGGTGCCATCATCTTTCAGTTTGTCCTTCTCAAGGACTGATCGTAGTGATAGTGTGGTAGTGTTATGTGTTGCCATTGATCTATAAAATTATGCAAAGTCAAATTTTAGTAACTATTTATATTTCAGATGTATCTTTAATGGAGAAACTCCCTCTAAATTCAACATCCCTCAAATACAACGATTGTAATTAATTTAGTGGGCTAAGATCGATATTTCACTTAATTCTAAGTCAACTTTGGCTTGATGCTTAAAACCAAGTTATTTAGGTAGAGAACACTTTCTCAATTACATCCAATGCAACTCTTAGATTTCATATGGAATTTCGACATCAAATGCCCCAGCATGTTATAATTTCATCTTATGCCCTTAGGCCCAAAACTGTTTTGATAGCCTAATTAAGCCTAACCATTTTAAAACATATGGGTAGCATCATTACCCATCCCACCTCACTACGATAACCTAATGTGCCTAGCTTTGGCATAACCCATATTTTAATGACCTTAGCCTTGACGGTTGTTTTTATCTATGGGTGGCATATGACTTAAAATTTTATAGCGAGGGATTACTTATCTTTCATGTTTTAATTAAATTAACATATATATCCTTATGTGTTTTTCATGCATCATCCATGCTATGACACATTTATTATGCTTTCATGTATGGAGATATATATGTACACGTGGAGAGGAGAAGGAAAGAGAGAAAAAAATATAGAGAAAATTATAATTTTATTTCTATGGTTTGCCATAAATTATTATTCTATTCTTGCATTTTAAAAAATACACTACAATGTCCTTATTGCTTGGTCCATTAATTAAAAGAGAAAAGACAATATTGCCCCTCACTTAAATTTAGATTGATGCCTTGAAAGTAGATTCTCTGCAGATGATGAAGCCAACCTGAACAAAAGACCCTAGAAGCCAATTTGAATAATGTAATCGAAATCGAATAGCCACACAAGCAAAGAAAAACAATAAACTAAAATGAAAAAATTATTTATTGATAGATAAGAACAAATTCCTTCAATTAGGATACCAACTCTTTGCTTTCTCAATAGTTCTTTAGCTTTCCATTTAAGTTGAACCTTTCTAAATCTTAGTGAAGTTATTGAATTCAACTCTTTAATCTGCTTCTAGTTTTTTTGTTTTACAGCACTATGCTCCTGTGGATGTTGGAGGAGGCCAAACCACTAGAACTTGATTTCTTTGTTTCTCTTTTGGGAGAACACAAAACACTGTTGTTCCCAAGGAATTGGTTTAACAAAGCAATATGTAAGAATCTCGCTTGCTCTATGGTTTGATGGGCTTTTTGTTCCAATACACTGGCTTTGGAAGGAGACTGCATTTAAAAATCTCTATTAGAACAAAATTTTGTTCAAATTCTCAATTGAAAGAGGATTATCTTAAGAAAGTATTTTGAAAGTGTAAATTAATTGACTAAGATGAAGAAAATATGCAAAAAAAAATAAGAAAAAGAAAACCTTTCATAAATATAGGAGGTGTTTGGTATCTAAGAAAATGCAAGAAAATCTAGGTAAGTGGATTTAGGGAAGTTGGAAGAATAAGGGTATTTTAAGGATAAATATTAAATCTCTCTCTTTTGACTACGTACTTTACCTTTGACTTATACTATAAAAAGAAATAAAATAGACGGAATGACAAAATTGTGTAACGGAATCAAATTATAAAGATATCGTAGTAGGTTTTTAAAATGCAGGGATAGATTGATAATTTATAATAAACTATAAGGACAAAATTATAATTTTTCTTAAAAAAATAATTGAGTTAGGTTTCTAAAAGTCTCTTGGTCATTCTAGTTCGATTCGAACCGGTTTGGCTGATTCAACAAATTAACTTGCATTTTCAATTGGTTCTCAATAAACCAAATAGGTTTATGGGTCTGATTATATATTACATGGCTTAAATTTACTAGTTAAAATTTTATAATTAAACTTTAAATGATTAATTTTTGAAATAAAAATTTTTAGATATTTCAATTCTCCTCTCCTTATAAAATTCTTCCTCAAATTTAAGAAATAACAAGATAGGACAATATGCCAAACAAAGAATATACAAAAATATTAAGGAAAGATCATAATAAATGAAACAAATTACCAACAAGATAGAATCTCACTTTGAATGAAAAAGCTAAGGGGTATCTCCCCAGCATCTCAGTCGTCGCTTTCCATGTGTACTCCTTAATAGAATGGTTTCCCCACAACACTTTGACCATAGTAATCTCTTTAGACTGGAGTTTACGAATTTGAAAATCAAGAATCCTAACTAGTATCTCTTCATAAGTCAAGTCTTCACTCACTTGGACTTCTTTTGGCTCCAACACGTGAGATGAATCAGCAATGTACTTCCTTAACATCGATACGTGGAAAACCGAATGTACATGAGAAAACTCGTTAGGCAAGTCCAATTGGTGTGCTACTTCCCCAATCTTTGCAACTATTGGATACGGTCCAATATATTTAAGGGTTAGCTTCCCCTTTTTATCAAAACAAATGACACCTTTCATAGGAGATACCTTTAGAAATACCATATATCCTTCTTGAAATGTCACTTCTTTACGCTTAGGGTCCACATAACTCTTCTGCCTATTAAAAGCTGTTTTAATTCTATCTCGAATGATAGGAACCTTTTCAGACTTGACCCGAATACCAACTCTTCATCTACTACTTTCTCCCAACAAATAGGAGATCGATCTACACTTCTTACCATAAAGTGCTTTGTAAGGCGTCATACCAATGTTGCTTGATAAGTATTGTTATAAGCAAACTCTACTAAAATCAAGTTTGGTTCCCAAAGCTTAATGCAATAACCACCAAAACGTAGAAGTAAACTATGTTCCTCTATCAGAAATGATAGAAATTGGAATACTACGGAGACGCACTATCTCTTCAGTATCCAGCCTCGCTAGCCTATCAACATTATAGGAGGTTATCATAAGCAGAAAATGGGAACTTGGTGAGTCGATTCACTGTCACCCAGATTGAATTATAGCCTCCTGGTGTTTTTGGTAATCCTACCACAAAATCCATAGTAATTTTTTCCTAGTTCCATTCCAATATCGGCAGTCGTTGTAGCAATCCATAGGGTCTGTGATAACTTTCTTTTGCCTGAAACATTCTAATTAGAAAGATGTTACCAGCAATTAGAGAAAAATGACCTTTACTGGATTCAAACACCATTTTAATCCAACAAGGTAATGTTTAATCATAAATACATGTGGTAAATAAATTTGCATAGGTTGCATCTCAATCAGGTTCAACTACAAATTTACTTTGCCAACCATCAAATAGTCCCGATTTAAATATTTTACAACTTTGTTTTTTCTTTTTTTTTTCATTATACAAGCATATTTTATGGTAGATAAGTTGTTAAAAAGTGGATATGCAGTTACAAAAAATAAGAGTGCTCAAATGTCAAATACGTCAGCATTCAGTTTGGCATTTCAAAGTAATCACATTTTATAGTTTATCATTCATATTAACCTGATTTGATAATCAAAGGCAATCCACAGAAGGTGAAAATTAAAAATTGAGAAAAGACAATCAAAATATATGAACATTTGCAAATAAGTACTTAACAAATTAACATGTCTGAATAAAGTGGCGCTAAAATCAAAAATTGGACAAAAAGTTACACAACAAATTAGACAACATGAAAAAATTTAAAATGGATGCAAACTAACAAAAAAACAAACATAAATAAATAAATTTAAAAAAAAAAGGTGGACAACTGTAGCACAACTTCACTTGTCTTCCGCATTGACTGACATCTTCAAGTGTTTCCTGCACAATTTGACTATCAAAGAGCTCAGCATAACCAGAGTCTTGAAACTCTGTCGCGTATCGAATCATTGTCTGGGAGCCCGTGTCTCATCATCATGAGCAGCTTCGTTTTCAGTTGCATTTTCTTCACCATTATTTTTGTGCACAATCTCCATTTTTATCTTCACTTTGTTTCTCCATAACTTGAATCACAGCTCTTGTTTGCTTGCACATTTTCAAGTCTCATGAATTTCAGCGAGGTGCATATTTAATTTCAAATAGTGTTTTATTTCATTTATAGTTTTATTATTATTATTATTATTATTATTATTATTATTATTATTTCAACAATTTGGGCACAATTCTCATCAACCTTAGCGACTAGCGACTGGGGTCTGGACTGAAGTATTCATTTCATCCAATTTTTTCAGAATATATGAATTCATATCTAACTAAATAGGCTACTAACTTTTCTTGGAATAATTACAGATTGCTTCAATGTCCTATTCACGTCCTTGCTTCCTTGGGCACTCTATGATAGACATGGCTGCAATTCCAAAACCGTCGGTTTCAGTTATTAAATTGCCTGTTTCGGTCTCAAAAAAAGTATAGAACCAAAACTGAACTGCTTTTAAACAGTTTTAAAACCACCGATTCCGGTTTAAAACTGAATTTAGATTTTTTTTTAGCCTTTTTAGTTTTTTTAGCTAAATAAAAAAATTAATAACAAATAATAATATTAAAGTAAAGATTAAAAGAGTAAATTAATAATTTTAAAATTTATTAAAAAATTATAATTATACAAAACATAAATTTAAAATTCTTTAATAATATTTAATTTCTATAAATTTAAATTAAAAGACATGTTTAAAAATGAACTTTATTCAATTTATATATATTTTTTTAAATTATATTGACTATATATCCTCTAAATTAGAATGCAACCGAATCACAATCTACATAATTTATTTATATTTATTTAAAAAAAAAATGAAATAACTCATTCACACTTATCATCAGATGTTCTTTTTTATGATACATTTGTGCCTATTTCATATAAGATTTAAATTAAAAATATTTAAATAATAAATAATTCTCTTTTCCAACTTATAATTAAGTTATATTTATTTTAATAAATTTTAAGATGATAAAGTTATTGCATTTCATGATAAAAATAAAATTAATTTAGCAATTAAAAATCATGTGAAGTGTGATATTTTCTTTTTTTTTAACGATTTCAGACACCACTGATTTCAAATCGAAACCACCGGTATTAATTTCTATTTATAAAGAACCGCAACTGAACCTCAAACTATCGGTTTCGGTTACAGTTTGGAACCTTGAACCGTTGACCACGGTTCAATTTCAATTTTGACAGGAACCATGGTCATTCCTACTCTCTGACATCATTACTTTTCATATTTTTTTATTAATACCCTATTTTCAGTCGCTACTTCCAAATGTAGTAAGAGGTTTCAATCGTCCTGGAAAACATTTTTCAGACCCAGTAAACACAATTTCTGGAACAGCCGAAATAATTTATATATAGAGTACGGAAAAAACGCAGTCCCAGAGATTTGTATCTAGCCATGCCATGTTAACCGTCTCAAAATAAATAGATTAAAAAGCAGCTAAGACAAATATTCAGATAACAAAAATGAGTACCAAAAAATTTATGGAAAGCAGACTTCAGTACCCACCCTACCCAAACACTAATCAGAACTACAACTTCCTTCTTATCATATTGTTCTTATTACCCACTGACTTTTTCACTACTTCAGGTTCTCCATTGCAGCAAATACCACAACAAGAAACAATGAGCCAAAAGCCCCATTCCAAAAAGTAATTAGTAAATATGAAATCAGCCGACCTACCTTTGCACGATCTCAAGCACCCCCTATTCATATGAAGTTTGCTTCAGTTTAAATCCAACATTTAATACCCAAACAAGGACGTTCGACCAAGACTTTATTGCCAAAAGGTGACACTACATTACCAGATATTAAAAGTAGCTGCAGCACTTACCATCCTCAAATGAACAGAAGCTTCTCATTTTTGTACTGAAGAAGCCTGCATATAAATCAAACCGGGATATATTTCCCGACATTCTTCAGCTGACTATGCTTTCAGTTACCTGAACACTAAATCAATAATCGTGACTTTCTTTTCCTTTTTTGCTCAACTGGTGGAGGGAAGAGTGACTCATTTCATGGAACAGACTAATCAAGGGGTTTATGTTAATGGCTAACATGATTCATGGAATGAATTGAGTTATTGAATTTGTGTCATGATATCTGAATATCAGCTGCCTTAGGATGTCATGTTAAGTAATGTATTGTAATTCAGCCTATCAAGGGAAATTTCATGATTCATGGAATGAATCATGTAATGGAGCATATAGCATTTGTGTTAATGGCTATAAGAATATATGATTCATGGAATGAATTGAGTTATTGAATTTGTGTCATGATATCTGAATACCAACTCCCTTACAATGTCATGTTACGTAATGAACTGCAATTCAGCCTATCAAGGAAAGCATAAAGATGTCTATCCAGAAAAGCATTTCCTAAAACTAATGTAGAATATAGACAACGAGAGGCAGAAGGAAAATACAAATTAACTAAAAAAAAAAAAACAAACTTCCATGCATCACTTCTACAAATGATAAACAAATCCATGCCCCTATTTAGGTTATCCACACATCAAAATATGCCGCTGACAAATGCATGTCCTGAAGAAATTAGTATAACATGACCAAATGGTGCGTTCATGATGGCACTGTGTGCATTCATGCACATGAGAAGGATGCTAATGCTGATGCTGATGTTGGTAATGAAATGGATGCATGGAACAGCTGCAAGATGCATCCTATCATGTATTTCTCGGAGCATAAAGGTCAGAGTACATCCCCTGCAAGCTACTGGTAGGTTGGTGGAGCCCCATTGGCACTTGGGGAAGCAACTGGATGGCTTCCATCTTTCCTCTTCCCAAATGGGTTCTTAGAATATGTAAATAAATTACCAGTCAAGGAAAACAAAAAATACATTATGGAATAATAAATAGAAAATATTAGAAACAAAATAAACAGTCAAGGGACAAGTGTTCCACCAAAAAATTCCTAACTTTGATAGTGAGGACAAAAGTGTATATTTGACTATCTCAAGTTGGTTATAATTAACCCAAAAAATATCATGTGAAAATAGTAAAAGGCTTAGAGACATTTTTGAATAAGCAAAATATAGTATTAAAAGTTAACATAATGTTACCAGCACATAAAACACATAACAACAATATATAGCAGCCCAATATACCCCCCAAATTCATGAATAGCTAGTAAATTAAAACAAAGCAAGGGTAATTGAAAGAAAAATCATAAATCAACGAAAAACCTGTTACCAAAACAAGGCAAGATTAGGCAAAACCTACCTAGTGAAGTTCTAAAGCAAAATCAGGTAAGACTTGAATGAAAAACAGAACATGAGAAAGCAGAAAGGTAAATTATCATTGTGAAAAATATGAATGCTAAAAGGATATTGTATTCGCATGCCAACAGAACCAGAGCTAGGGATAACAGCACCTTGCAGGTTTCGGTGCACATTGGTTGCACTGTTCACATCCTGCAAAATTTGGAAATACAACAACAACAGCTAAGCCTTGACTCACATAGTATAGGAAAAATAAAACTAAAATTTGTTCTCCAATATGCTATTCATTACTGGGAAAATGAAAAATCAAAACCACACATCTGTGCCAATTGACAATAAATAACTTACCTCAAATTCAATAAAACAAACGGTATGCCTTTCTTGCCTCAATATTTTCATTTGCTTAAAGCCGGGTTGTCTGCATGATCAGGATGTGAGAGAAAAAACAAATGACCATAACGCTCTCAACCAGCAGGAAGCCATTAAATAAACTAGCTCAGAAAACTAGCCAGGAAAAGACATTCTTACACACTAAATAGACCCCTGACTTCATCCTCATTTATATTCTCCCCGAGATTACCAATGAATAGGGTATTGCAAGGAGGATTATCTTTTGTGTTCTGCGTTAGTATCAAAGAAAATAAAAGGAATGATTAGAAAAACTTTGCACTGAACACTTTGCTCCATTTACTCATAAATGAATAGCCAAAAGTAGAAATATATTTTCAGAAAAGCAAATACAAAGGAAAAAAATAACAAAAGTATGGGTCAATATTTTGATGACCTGAAGACAATTGCATCTCATGACTGAACTGACTGCAATTGCACCTCAGTACTAACGCACCTTATGACTTATGCATGGATAAATATGGTTATTTCAAGATTATAGATCACAATTGCAAATAGGGAAAATTTCATTATTTCTTTCATAATTAATCCCTTCCCATTTGTGATAGTTTTTGGAGCCTATATAAAAAAAATCATTGTTTAAGGTGTGGAAGTAGGTTGATGACTAGAAAAGCTGAATAACAATAGAATATTAGCCTAGCTGTCCAAATTTGAGTAGAAAACTGTCCGAGGCTATGATAGAACTGCATATGCCTTGAAGTTATTGAAATAGAGACAATCTTTAAAACATAGAGTACCAATAACTTCTTTAGCATTTAAATATGCAAAATGACATTCTTTTATCATTAAAAGCAGAAATAACAATTTCTATGACCAAAGAGAACCAAGCACGTTAATAACGAATACAAGTAAAAGCAGCCATGTACAGAAGCCACACTCAGGTCACAATAGATTATGAAGGTTCTTGGATCAAACTATGATTGACATCTCATCCTTTTCTTACAGTTACGTAGGATATATCTCATATCCTTGATAAGGCACCTTAACTTACTCTTTAATTGAATTCAATCCTTTCTCAATCTCAAAATAAAAATATGCCGTGCTTTCAGATAACAGAATGAAATTGAATAAACATTAAAGGTTCATGTTTGCAAATAAAACGAATATATTGTATTTGAAAAATATAATAAATTTGATAGTATTTTACTAAAACACGAGAGAGGTGAAGGAGAGAGAATATAAAATGTTAAATATCATCTTAAATGTAATTTAATAGTAACAAATCCAAATAAAGGATTCATCTATGACCCTCAGAGCCTGAATTGTTCATTATATGCAATGGTAAAATCAACTGTCACTCATCAAAGTACGTGCCACAAAGTGATCATTGATGTTGCAATCAGACAAACACCAGAGCTTACTTAAAACATTGGACCATCTTGCTAAAATGAGGGGTTGTTTACACGCAGAAAATTAGGCTAATTTTCTATAAAATCTTCCCAGAAAACTACAAACTAGAGTTTGATGTTCAAATTCAATAGTCAGTCCAGATAATTCTTAAAACCAAATTAAATGGTCCTTAATGTTTAACTATGCTTACTAGATAGGCTATTAAAATTCCTCAATCTCAGCCAATATGGGAGAATTGAAAAAATTAACCTTCTATATAAACTAAAAACAGCCCCACATCTCTCTTCTCTGCTCTTCTCTCCAAGGCCAAACCAAAGATTATACTCCTCTCCTCTCTCCTCACATATCCAAACATGCACATGAACAAAGCAACTGCCACTCTCTACTTTCAGATGGTTTTGTTCAACTGGGTGCATCCCATGAAAATTAGGGACTACGACCTATGCAGTGACTGAGCTCTCTTCCAAACACAGTCACACGTCTGATCAAAAGTGGTTCTCCAACAATGGTCTTCTATGAGAGCCAAATGAGAATTTGAGTGTTCTTTTTACCCGTTTGAGTGCAGTGAAAATGAGGGAAGTCTATGATCTTTGTATCATTTGACTGCAGCCAAAATGAATATTATTCTAAGCCAAGTTGCTCATAGTGGAGACATTTAATAAATCTATGTGAATTACTGCACTGCTAAGTTATTTTTGGTGACATTGGCCACAAAAGGAAGTGCCTTGTTCATCTATCAAAGGTATTATGGCAGGATCTGAGAGAGTTCTTCTAGTTGCTTTGGGGAAGAGAACATCTTTTCATGTCATTATTTAATATTTTGGGACAACAGAGCATTTGTGAGCATTTATGTAGTTTGAGCCTTCGAATATTTTTTTCCTGTTTGACTAACAACTACAAGTTATCAAAATAGGGTTATTGCACAATAAGGCATAGCCTAGTTGTAAGTGTATGCATGACCTATAAATATATCCAGGTTCAAGTCCCCATTCTCGATAATCCAAAAAGAAAAAAATAGGGTCATTTAGCAAACAGAAAAAAACCTGAAGAACTATTTATTCAATTTAAAGAAAACAGTTCGGAATTGGACTATTGTAGCTGACCAAACCGGGCATGGTTATAGTAATTTGCCCATTTGTGTAAGCGAGGAGGATTTCAAACAAAATTAACAACAAATGGATTTCATGATTAAATTTAATCGAAAGGTTGACTTCCAAATTAATAGTGAAATCAGCATTTCAATCTAGATAAACAACCTAAATAAAATCACATTTACAAGATATCCATTTAGAGAGGATAAAAACCAGAAAATAAAAAGTTACTTGACTCTATGAAAAAGATTTCTAGTCATTCTAAAATGCAAGCCAAGGTTATGAAACACAGTTGGAATTATGCTCAAGTTCATAAAAAATATGGAAAAACAAAGACCAATCATTTGGTGTAAATGACTCAACAAAAATTTATACGAATATTATACAAGCATTACCTGAACAGGTACATAACTGCTAGGGGCTGGTATAGGGGCAGGAGTGGGCATTGGCACTTGAGGAACAGGGTAGCCTGCATAAGGATCATATGGAGGTGGAGGAGGGGCCATATACCTAAAGCGAGCAAGTGAGAAAAAAGTCATTTTAAAAAAAGTACAAATCTAGCTAACCTCCTTCCATAGAAATTCTATATCCTAGCACAATCTGCAAACAATAATATTAATAGAAAGGAGAATGAGAAAGAACTACTACCCATGTGGTCCCCAAACAGGTGCAGGAGGTGGGTGAAATGGAGATGGAGATGTATAAGCAGTGTGCGAATAGTCACCACCAGTTCTCAGTCGTTTACTTTGATCATAAGCATTGGAATCTGCCACTATTCCTGTGAATTAATAGAATGTGAAAAATGCATAAAAAGATTATAATGCAAATATAGAAAATTTACCAAAAAAAAACAATTAAAATATTTGCATAATAATGAAAAAAGTCTATTGGCCACCAATAATACCTATAAAACTAAAGATCCTTCTCATCGAAAACACCAAGTATTTCAAAATTCATATGCTAATTCATGTTTCATGTAATGATGAGACAAATGATCAAATAACGCTATCCTTCTTCAAAATCAAGAAATACATCCCAATTCCGCACCACTAACAAACCAAATTATAAATATTCGATAAATCACCATAAATTTCACCAACAGGATTTTTAAGATTTCTATCCCAGAAGCGTACATTATGCTATTTCTAATTGTAAAATTAGGCTTTTGGAAATGGGTTGTCTGATCAGTAGCAAACCAACGAGTTGGTAGTTGCCAATTGTAATTTTCATTTCATTAGGCTAAGATTTTAATCAATCTCCAAAAATCGCTCTTTTTCGCTGGATTAGCAATACTTTTCCTTCCAAGCAAGTTTGTCACCAACAATGAGAGAAATACACAATTCACAGAAAATGGTAACTCTTTAGTCTTTGATTTTGAGACAGTCCTGTTCTGCAACGGATGCTAATCTAGATTACAGCAATCAAGTTTACAAAAGATTCACACATGGGACTACAAGAAAAGCAAGATCAGGTCATGTCCAAGGCACTAGTCACATCCACCAAGAATAGTGACATATTCAGCAAATGGGTTTTTTATCCTTAGTTCAGTTTTCTTTCAGTTGTTTAGTGGTGGTTCAGTTTGCGTTAATCACATAGTAATTAAAGGTGCAAGGCACACTAAGACAAAAAGGGCCGCCAGAGCCTAGGCTCGAGCATGAGTGAGGTGAGACGCAAAAATAAAAAAATAATTAAAAATATAAAATAACTTCAAAAAATTGGAAAAAAATTCATTAATAATATAAAATATATAATGATTTTTCTTCTTTTCTTCCCTTATTATTATTATTTTTTTTAACGTAAACATATAATATAAGAAGAGAGGAGGCGGCTAGGTCATATAATCATAAAAGGAAACCCTAGCCGATACTGCAGGGGCAAAAATAAAAAAAAGGCACGCCTTTTCTGCACCTTGTGCCTGTGCAAAAGCACGCGCCTAAGCCCAAAAGCTCTCACCTCATCAATGTCGCCCACCTTTCAGTGTTTAAGGCTCTAGCCTTCGCACCCTACATAAAGCGCACCTTAGGCACGCCTTTAATAACTATGGTTAATCATGTCCCTTAGTTGTAGGAAGTTGAACTACCACGTTTCCTTGTTTAAAGGAGGTAGTTATTCCTCCAGCAGTATATTTGAACTTGAGAATTCAATAATAAAAAAATGGAAAAAAAATTCCAAAGTTTTTTAGTGCTTTAACTCAAGAGATGCAGGCTCTCTCTAACAAATCTGATTTAGTTACAATCATAGGTGCAGAAAGAAAACTCCCACTTCAAATTGATACTATTCTCATTGACGATATATCTAAACTTTTCTCGTCAAAGCCGAGCTCTTTTAAAAAACGAGGAGAACGAGGAAGAAGCATCGAAGACTAATTAGGAAGTTTTCATTTAGTTTCCATCTTTATTTAGAATTCTTAATTAAATAAAACAATGTTAATTAATTAGGAATAACTTTCAGTTTTCCGACCTTATTTAGGAATAGCTAAATAGGAAAATTTCAATCCAAGAACATCAGTTAATTAGGAGTACCTTTCAGCATAGAATTAGGAAAGATCCTAACTAATATAAATAGGACAGTAACAATCAGTCTTATGTTTTGTATTTTTCTCTTTCAATTTGGAATTTTAATTCTAAGGGTTTCCTTTAGAACCAATATATATTTATATTATTCCAATCACAACCACCGTATTCTAGCCCTAGTCATTGAAACTAATTGCCCTAAATTCTTCTGCTGCATCAAAATGCTTCTGCAATCAAATGCTATGAAAATCAACTAGTTATACAGCTGGTTGTAGAATTAATGACTAATCATAGTCTCATCAGGATAGATAATATCATCGTAGGAAAACTCCTAAGTGAACACTAAACAAGAAGCAGACAACCTTCTACATATTAAGAACTTTGAACTCATAAATCATAAAGTTCTGTAATGCCAAAATATAGTGTATTATGTAGATAGCAAGTTATGTGGCAACGAAAAGGCAAAGAGTTCCTTGGTTGAATTCAGCCAGAAATAAAGCCATAAAGATGCAAAAGATACAAAGAATGATAGGAAAAATCATGCAAGAAGCAGAAACGTTGTATAGAGAGAGCGTAAAATCTCAACTGAAGGCACTTCAAGGTAATCACGAGCCTCAAAAACAATTGGAAGAAAAACCATAGTTCCTAAACAGGCAGATAAATAGGAAATACATGATATTCCTAATAGAAAATTTCACAAGATATGCAAATTAAAAAGAAAGAAGAAAATAAACCTTAGAATATTTTTCTTTGAATGCATCATTACAACAATTTCTACAAGTGCTTCAAAACCAAAACTTTAACAAACACTAATGCTGTTGAAATAAGAGCACCCAATTTATCATTATTCAGTACAATAACTCATAAATCAAAGCATTTTGAGCAAACACCATGAAAACAGAGGAGTTTATTATTCTAGAAATAGAAACAACAAAGTCCATTCTTTGCAATTATAAAGCCTTACTCAACAACCAATAATAATTAAACTTCGATGTCAAAATTGAAGAAAAAGAAGAACTGAATCTCACCTCTTTTAACAAAGAGATTCTTCTTAGCCATCTCTGTATGCAACACAGACTTGGATTCCGCATCAAAAACCATATCCTATAAATTTAAAAAAAAGAGAGAGAGAAGAAGAAAAAAGTAAATTTGAAGTAATATCCATCAAAATTAACCTGTCAGGTTATTAAGATGAGTTGCATAAGATAGGCAAACCTGAAGAGCATCCTTGGCTGCAATAGCAAGCTGGGCAGTGGAGAAGAGAGCAAAGCCCATAGGCTTTTCTCCTTTATAGTTAACTTGAGAAGCCTCATAACCAGGAAGCCATCTGAGTAAGTTCTGCAATTCTCTCTCCTTCACATCTTCAGGAAGTCCAGTTATGAATATCGTTCGAACCTAAACGCAGCAATTTCAATTGTCATTATTACTTTTAGACATTTAGAAGATTAATTGATTGATTAACACAGCCAGTTACCTCATCATGCGTGGGACCACGGTTACTATTGTCAACAAGGACCGGAGGCGTATGGTGGACAGATGGAGGAGGAGCGGCAGCAGCTGCAGCGGGTGGAGGCGGAGGAGCAGGTGCCGGCGGCCACTGCTGGTGGTATGTATGGATTCCAGCCCCCGCCATGTGATTGTTGGTTTTGCTAGTCAATAAAACCCTAGAAGCCCCCGAGACAGAAGGTGGATCGAGCGATGCGGAATTTAGAACCTATACTATATAAAAAGATACATTATATACACATTATAAAATTTATTCACTTTGACACGTTGTATACTTTCCGTACTACCAACGGTTTTGAGTGAAATTTATTTAATCTATATGTAAGTTATTAATTTTTAATGCAAAAATAATCATATTTTTCAATTAGTTAAAGGATGATATTTGATTAATCTAATGTTGTAAGTTTAATCTTTAATAAAATGATTTTACAAGTTAAAATGTTAAATGGTATAGTTTCACGATTATTTGATTCATCTGATTCATATATATGGTTGTTTGATAAGTAGATGTTTGATAAGTTTTTTATTAGCTAATGATAATTGATTAAAATTTCAATCAATTATATGCTTTAGAGTTATTTGGAGATGTTTTACTTTATTTATAATTATTCAAGCATTTAACTACTAATGGTTTTTCTAAATTAATACATTTATGATTATTTTATTTATAACTATTCAAGCATTATAATTATAATAACCCGAAATTTTTTTTCAAAATAATTTTCATTTAAATTTAATCGTTAAATTACTAGTCAATAATATTACGCCACGTAATATTATCAGGACCGAAAATCATTTTGATCCATCCTAAAATTAATCGAATAAAAATCGGACCAATTATTTTTTTTTATTGGATAGAATTAATTTAAATTAGACCCGAATCAGATATTTTTAAAAAATATTGTACGTTACTATTTTTTTCTCCCCGACAATCTATTTGGACGGTTTGTTTTTATTTAATAATTTAAATTTTATTATTTTGTTTTTTTCTTTTTCTTTTTCTTTCTTTCTTTTCTTTCTTTTCTTTTCTTTTCTTTCTTTTTCTTCTCTTCTTCTTCCTTGCCTGCGCAACATCTCCTTCTTCAGCAGCCCCTCTCCCTCTCTTTCTCTCTCACTCCAGCAGCCACCTCCAGCGCCTCCACCGGCCACAGCCGGACCACAACAGCCCTCCCTCTTCTTCTTTCTCTCTTCTTCTTTCTTTCTTCCTCTTACTCTCTCCCTGTCGTTCTACTTCTGTCTCTCTCTACAGCGTCACCATCACAGCTCCTCCGCCTCCTTTCCAGCACTTGCAGCGTCGCCGAACAGCCACAGCAGCAGCAGCTCTGCTCTGCCTCCCTCCCTGAGCGACCCAGCTCCTCCTCGCGCGATCAGCTCCTCTCTGCCTCCCTCTGACGTGCGACCCAGCCCTGTTCTGCTCCTCTTCTCGTCGCGCCACCACTTCCAGCAAGCTCCAGCAGCCTCACCTGGTCGTGCTATAGCTTCAGTAGCTTCTCCTTCTCTGTCGCGCGATCTGTGATTTTTTTTTGACTGAATAATTGGGTACTAATTTTATTTTTAGAATTTATTTAGTTAAATTTTTTATTAATTAGTTTGTTAATTTTAGAATATTTGGTTGAATGATTTTATTATTTGATGAGTTAATTATTTTGGTTGGTAGATTAATTGTGGA
>CANUEX010047021.1:0-48755 GCA_948099535.1 Jatropha multifida | reverse complement strand
AAGTTGGAAGCATTGATGTGCTCTCGAAATTGGTTGTTGGCAAACCCAAGTGGTAACTACTAAACCCATTGAATTTTAGATAGAAAATTTATCAAATTATTATAATGTCAAAGTTCTTATTTATTTATTTTTCAGATTGTTATTCTTGCATAGAGTCAAATGTTTTTTGTGCGGAAGAAGATGATGTTGATTGTTAATTCTTGCAATCTTGGTTCTTGAAAAAAGTGGAGTTGAAGAATTATGTTTGTATTAAGAATATTGTTTTCAACTACATGTTTTTTGTTTTACTGTTGTTTTTTTATGAACTTTTTAACTCGGCACTGTTGTTTTTGTTCTATTGTTGTTTAATTACATGTTTTTGTTTTACATGTTTTTGTTGTTTTTATTCTTCCAATCTACAATCTGTACTATTGCATTAACTTGTGAATTGGTTGTCCTATTAATGAAAGATTAATGGGTTTGAGGTTGGGAGGGAAGGTGAAAGAGGGGACCTTTTTGATTACTTGGGTAAAAGCAATGGAAACCTTGAAACCGATTACGAGTTTAATGTAAGAATATTCATTTCTCCTGTTGCCAGTGGTGTGAAGAATGAGGCAGAGGCAAAGTGCAGCTAAATCAGCATCCTCTGAACTCACATCTCAAGATACTAATCTCTCCGAACAAGAAGGATTAAGAGATGAAAACACATCTCTGAAATCTAACATCTTGTCTCCAAAGAACATTTTTGCATTATGTCTCACATTTCGAATGACAAATTCTCTGCTGATACAAACGTATTTTAATCCAGATGAGCACTGGCAAGCCCTCGAAGTTGCTCATCACATTGTATTCGGGTAAATCTTTCAGCTGTCTTCTATTTGGATGATATCTTCTTGTTTTTTGGTAGCAGAATTAAGGTTATTAATTTTCTGAACCAGTGAGCACTTTGCGTTTAATATTTGGTTCTTAGATCTTAAAGGTACACTTTGCTCCTTTATCATGAAACATGGTGTATTTTGGGGAGTATATTTTAAATTATTTTGTTCTTCTAATCAAGCTCAGTCAGACCTAAAGATGCTTACCTGAAAGCCCCTGCGTCACAGGCCTAACAAGGCATTTCAGTATAATTTTATACCTGTTCAATTATGAGAACATCCCAATTCCTCCTACAATATCAAGATTTAGCCAAAAGCTTTTGGAAATGGAAGCTCTGTAGAACCGGTGATTAAGATGTGTTTAAATGGCAGGTATGGTCACTTGACTTGGGAGTGGACGAATGGGATACGCAGCTATTTGCATCCACTAGTGTTTGCTTTGCTGTTCAAAGTTCTTGCATTGTTAGGTCTTGATACTCCATGGTTCATGGTAAATAACCCTTGTGCTTTTCTGTTATGATATTTAATATGAGCTGAGTTGTTGGTTCACTTTATGTAAATTTTCTGTTTGATTAAAATAAATTTTGCTGAAGTTTAATTGTAGCTCTTTTCTAATGTATTGGTATATTTAGTTACTTTCGTGTACGAACAATAGTTAGAATTATCAATTTCTATGGTGTACATTGTTTTGTTATTGTTGCTGAAGTAGATTCAGTAGGAAATAAAAAAGAAGGTCTTTGATACTTGTAAACCACCTTTTAGATTCAGTAGGGAAAAAAAGGGCTTTTAGATGCATGGATTCAAATCTATCCATAGTAGCAAAAAAAAAAAAAAAAACATTCTTGAAAATTGAATTGGTATAGGATTAATACAAATCACAGGGCAAAAATATAGTTGGAGAAAAAGTGGAAAAGATAATGGATACATGGGGGACTTTTGTAAAGTGGAGAAAGTCCTTGTGGATCTAGCAGCTCAGGTTGTTGTTCACCTTCCAAAGTTTCTGTCCTAAGAATAAGATACAGAGTGCCTGGAGCCAGTGCAATTTGCTTTGTTTTTCTATTTATGTCAGCACAGTCATAGTATAAGTTTAGATGGAAGAACTACTCAGGGTGATTGACAGAATTACCTTACGATAACGTAGTTTTTTTTTGTATATCAATAAAGATGGTATTTTTGGACATAAAATTGCTTATGAAGTTCTCCCCCATTGCTTTCTTTCAACTTGGCAGCAGCACCTCATAGTTCATGCATATATTTATTGTTTCCAATTTTTCCAATGAATATGGTCATTCAGATTAATTTTATGCTCGAGGTCTCTAAATTTATTCATGGCTTGCAAATTCACATTTTGTCAAGATAATTTCCTGCTTAAAAATGTATGGTCATTTCTATTACTTCTTTTTTTTATGCCAAATTTACAACATTGCTAAGAGCATTTGGTAAGGAAGGACTTGGTATAAATTCATGTGATCCTGAGACCACCAATGTTGTTGCCTCACTGGTTTAGCTTGCTTTTATCAGAGCCACCCAAAATGAAATTGAACCGGCAAATGCTTTTCATAGTTATGGCCCTAGGTAGTGCCTTAATCTGGTAGACTCTTGGTTCAGGTCCTGCCAACTTGCTTCTATTAAAGACATAATGTCTGTGAGCTGAGCCTTTAGTCACATGGTATAGATGAAATGTGATAGTGTGATATGTTAAAATGAAATATGTGATGATTCATGCCACATACCATTTACGTTTGTCGTTTGCTTTCTGTTCCAGAGCTATACTTACCAGCTTTGTTGTTACTTTTAATAAAGTTTTCTGAAAAATTGAGTGCAAGTACGAGTCACTTGGAATATTAATTGCTTACTTATTCACCCTCTCTAGCAGACATTGACTAGCTTCTTTTGTTGCTTCACAAAATGAAATAAGTTTAAGCCATGTGGAGTAGTTGTGGTTTCATTTGTTACTATTCAAAGGTGCAGTATAAATGTGCACTTGTATCTTTTTTCTCATGCTTTGCAGACCAAGGCTCCACGGCTGCTGCAAGCCCTGTTTTCTGCAGTTGGTGATTTGTACTTGTACAAACTTTCATGCGCTCTCTTCAATTATTCTGTAGCAAAATGGGCAGTATCCTTCAGCTATGCCATGTTTTTCAGACTAAATTATAGTTGATCTATATTTCACTCCCATTCGTATCAATTAAAAAAATGTTTGTCAAAAGATCATTCGCTTAACTGTAGTATAGCTGTTCTCTCAATTGACAAACTGGTTCATGTTTTATTGCTTCAACCGTACATTGTCCAATAGCTTGGAAACCGTTCTTACACTTGTGGGTTTATACTACTGGCCCTGTATGAGAGAAGCTCCTAGTAAAGTGCCATTGGTTTCAAGGAAGTGGGGTTTGATCATAGCAGCAATAGCTTGTGCAATTCGACCAACTAGTGCTGTTATCTGGGTCTATGTTGGCCTTCTTGAGCTGTTTGTCACACGCGATAGATTGAAATTCATTATTCTGGAGGTGTTTCCCATTGGGTAAGTGTTCATGCATCTTTCAACTTCTCATCTTGTTCCGAATTATATTTATTTTCTTTTGTTAAATGCTGAATTTCTCATTTTCTTCTAGTTTCTCTTGTCAATTTTTCCCTGCCTTTGTGCAGAATCATCATTTTATAATGTAGTTAATTTTATTGTACAGTTTCCATTATAAGAATATATAAAACTCAGTGAGTTAAGTGCATAAATTATTGGCAAATTGAAGCATACAAATTGTCAATTTAGCAATTATGACTGAACCTTATCTTAGATGCCATTACATCGGAGAAGCATTTGAAAGGTTGATTGATGTAGGACAGCTTACATGACTGATATTTTGTTTAATTTTTGGTTTATTTGAGAGTGTGGAAAGAGCAGAAGCTTATGTAAACAAGTAGAATTTGCTACCAAGAATAGACAGCAAATGATGGAAATAAAGCACACTTTTACAGGAAATGAATAGTAGGACTTTTTGCAGAGGAGTTAAGGAGCTGTGAATAGCACCTGTGAACTGAACAATAAATTAAAAGTTTAAGCTTCACACGCAAACTTTGGAGGCAGCACATCCAAGGTTTCTTTTAGCATCAAATTTAGAATTGAATTGAATTGCAAGGAATTTTTGTTGACAAGAAAACCAATAAATGAAGGATATTGCAAGCATTAATTATTATATACTCAGATCCTTCAGATTTTGGACTAGCAAAGAAAACTTTTAAATATTAATGCTATTCTGCCCCCAAAATATACAGCTTTTCCAGCAAAGTTAGAAAACAGGAAAAATACAGTTGAAGACTTTAAATGAGACTATTAAAAGGAGTTGAAATAATGTATGATATCCTAAATGAACCAATTATTAAATAGTATAATTCTGAGTTGCTTGATTCTTTTATATTCTTTTTTGAGGTGAATGTTTACAGTAATCAAAATTTGATACTGTGGAATCAAGCTAAGATTTATGCACTCAAAGCATGATTCTTAAGCCGATCACAAATAGAATAAAATTTAATGTACCTTCGAAGTCTGGAACATCTAATTTTGAGTTTCTTGGGGTTCTCACTATCATCTTTTGTGGTTGAAATAGTGATCTTTCGTACCTAGATGGGACTAGAATAGAAGATCTTGATTAATTCTATTTGGGTCCCAAACTAGAAGAACTAATGCTGTTTTAAACCAATAATGACTTGCATTAATACTGCAAATGGACAAAAAAAGGACTACTTTGCCAACTTAGGACAGACTAGTAGCCTTCCTATTGCACCTGGAAATTGAAATGTTGCCCCTACCTCATTAAAAGATAGAATCATGCAATTTTTTGCTTAAAGAATATCAAAGTAGACTAATATGGCGCAATTAGGTTCACTAACCGTGCTTCTCATCATCAGTAATGTAACAAATATGTAGTTAGTGATATCTAAACTGAACATTTAATTTCCTTGAGTTTTAAATTTTAATTTCCTCGAGCTCCATGTTTGCATCACTTGAACATATCAAACTCATGTTATATAAGCATTAACTACATAATTAGTAGGCAAATGTTGCAATTAGGCACCATGTTAGTCTCATTTGTTTTCCTTTTGGTTTTATTTAATGGACAATGTGTAGAATTTTGAGATTGTAATTTTGTTTAATGCACAACAAATCTATATGAATCAGATCTACAACTAGAGCTTCATTAAAATGCATTTACTGCTTGTTATGGGATTACTTGGAACTATTCATATGACTTCCTTGTTTATTGTCGTTTACAGGTTTGAGTGCGCTTATGGAATTGTTTATCTTATAGTTGGTTTATTTGTGTGTGCTTGTGGTATTGTTTATCTTATAATCGGTTTATTGTATCAGGGCTTTGGTACTTGGTCTTTCATGTTGTTTGGATCGTTTGATGTATATATGAATCAGATCTACAACTCAAGCTTCATTAAAATGCATTTACTGCTTGTTATGGGATTACTTAGAACCATTCATATATGACTTCATTGTTTATTGTCATTTACAAGTTTGAGTGCGCTTATGGTATTGTTTATCTTATAGTTGGTTTATTTGTGTGTGCTTGTGGTATTGTTTATCTTATAATCGGTTTATTGTATCAGGGCTTTGGTACTTGGTCTTTCATGTTTTTTGGATCGTTTGATGTATGGCTCGTGGGTCATAGTACCACTTAATTTTCTTAAGTTCAATTTTCTTTCTTCCGGAGGAGATTATTACGGAACTCACAAGTGGCATTGGTACTTCTCTCAGGGATTTTCTGCAATGCTCTTCACTTTCTTACCATTTGCAATAGCTGGCAGCATCAAGTCTAAATGTTGGAAACTTTCTGGTCTTATCACATGGGTTTTAATTCTTTACAGCATATTGGGTCACAAAGAATTCAGGTACTTTACTGGCATTTTTTTCTACATGTGAGATATTTATTGCCTTGACTGATTAGCTCAAGTTTATACATTTACCTCTTCCTTAATGATACAATGAACTATAGGTTTGTGTTGCCTGTGCTGCCAGTAGCTTTGATGTTCTCTGGATATGCATTATCTGTGATGGCAAGACCTGATTCTCCTAATGGTGATAGGAAAAGTTCTTTAAAGAGTCACAGTAAATGTCTGTCAAAAGTGGGATTTGCTGTCATCTTCTTGTTATCTACAAATGTTCCAATGGCCTTGTACATGGGTTTAGTTCATCAGGTAAGTGGGTTGCCTCTTCTCTGGCCGAGTAGAATCTATAATTGAACATCTTATATGGCTCATTGTTATAATGTTAAAAGTTCAAACGTAAGGAAATTTTAGGATTAGTTTTAGTCTTAGTAGTTCATTTTCTTTTATGTGCATACTGCACAATGTTAGTTGTGCATTAACATAGGAGAAAACATCCATTTTCTCAACAAGAAAGAGTAGACAGAGAAGGGGATGCGGGGAGAAAAACTCGAAGGGAAAAAGTTAAAATGATATTTGTTTACTTTCTTTATGGTTCTCAATTTTGTTGATACTTTCAAGCATCATGACAGAGGGGTACCGAAGATGTAATGATCTATCTATCTAAAGAAGCCCACAATGAAAGAGTGAAAAGTATACTATTCCTAATGCCCTGCCATGCCACGCCTTACTACTCCTCTCTCCATCACAATATACCAATGCATTTTCTAGACTGCTCACCAAGGTTTGAACTTTGTGAATTTGTTTGCTGTATATTTTTCTTTTTTCATGCTGTCCTGTGATATTGTTGTTCAAAATTTTCATTTTAACTTCATATCTCATCCTCTCAGTGAAAAGAAAGGAAACCCAGATGAGTCGGATCGTTTCATGATAGA
This sequence comes from Jatropha multifida, assembly GCA_948099535.1. Lineage (NCBI taxonomy): Eukaryota > Viridiplantae > Streptophyta > Magnoliopsida > Malpighiales > Euphorbiaceae > Jatropha > Jatropha multifida. The sequence goes on along the minus strand of CANUEX010047021.1, from coordinate 42,079 downwards.
TCCTGTTGGTTTCACATCAGAATTGGCAAAAAACTTGTCTTTGCCAAGTCATGTTGTATTATTTGAATCAGAGGAGAGAAAATTGAAGGATTTTTTGATTTCACATTCTTTCAAAGAGGTAAATGCTAACCTTTTACATATTTATTGTCTATATTATTTTCCTTTCCATTACCTTTCTCTTCTTTTCTTAGTCTTATATGTAAGAAAATGGCAGATAAGAAGGTTTTTCCATGCTCATTTCAAGGTGGACCGGGATCTTCAGGCATCGGTTGTTGTATATGCTATAGCTGATTAAGTTCAATTGTTTTCTCCGACCACTCTTTACACTAATTGACTCTTGCTCTCTAACAATTATGTTCTCATTTTTTTTCCAATAGACCAAATTATTGTTCAAAGTATTGGTGTTTTTAGTAGCTAAGTCCGTGCCATGGTAAGTCAACTAGTTTGGGATTAAAATTTACTCCCTCCCCTCTGTTCCTAATTTTTTTTCTATGTTTACTCTTTGTATATGATCGATAATTATTGCTTCAATTTTTCAAAAAATTAGTATTTAGATATATTAAATTAAGGGTGGTATAGTTAATTTATTTAATAATTTATTATAATTTAGATAAATTTAATGGTTTTTTTAAGTAACGCAAAATTCTAAATGTGACAAATATTTAGGAACGGAAGTAGTAATTATTTTTATCATTGTTATTTTTGTAACAATGATGCATATACCACAAATTCAATCCATCCCATATTGTGTTTTTAACTATTATCATCTTTGACTAGGATTTAGGAGTTGAGTTTGATAATAGATGAATGAATAGAAATTCTTCCTCTTTGGTTTGGCTTCCAAATGTTTCAGGAAGGGGAAAACGGAAGGAAATAATATTCTTTATTATTTCTAATAAATCAACTGTTGGATTTGGTTTGAATTCCAAAATTAGTTTCGGTTAATTAAACATTTATAGATTTTGATTTGAATCAGATTCATTGAAAAGTAAAAAATAATGGATATTAAAAATTTTGAATGAAATAATTTATTTGAAAAATATCAAAAACATTTTGATAAGTATATAGGAAAAAAATAATTGGTTCGTAAAATTAATATCTAAGAATCTCTATTTCAAATTAGCTGCGAGGTCCTCAAATTATAATTTTATTATCCCTTTAGGCTCTTTGTTGGAAGTTAAAAAACAAAGTGTTAAAAAGAAATAAAAAGTTAAAGATCTCATAATTAATTTGACTATATTTTAGGAATCAATTTTTTAAAGCATCTCTAATGCTAATGCTTATTTAGTATGTCAAGACGAGGTGTCAAAAAAATAAGTATTGTCTATCACACAATTTATTAGGCATTTATTAGCTGAAGAAAGAGAATGTAAGAGAATCTAAAAGTAATGTATTGGAGTGAGATTGTTAAAATTTAATATTAAGTTAGAGAGTTTTAGATAGTTTTTGAAAATGAAGATCCTAATTTAACTATAGCTTATCCTTTATTTGGAATAAATGAAATTTTTAAATTTTATGGAATTCATTTATAAATTTAAATTATGTGTTTGTTACAAAAAACTAGAGAATTAAACTTTATAAATTTGAACATAATTAAATTAAATTTTACCAATAAAGGTAAAATTTTCAAATGAATTTTGAAATTTAAACCGCCTAAAATTTTATGAGAAAACTTTGAGACTCAATAACCTATGATTATTTGATGGGAGCTATTGTTTCAGAAGAAATGAAATCTTCTTTGACTATTGAAAATAAGAAAAAGAAAAGTTTGACTTTGAAAGTTGTTTCTAGTGAAGAAAGTTCTTTTGATATTAATAGTGATGATTTAACACTTGTTGCTAGAAAATTCAAAAAGTTCTATAAGAAAGGTGAAAGGCCACAGAAAAAGTTTATCAAAAAGAATTTTTCATCTGAAAATAACAACTTGTCTAAGAAAGAGCCTTCTAAAGTGATTTGTTATGAGTGCAACAAACTTAGTCATATCAAGCCCAACTGTCCTAAGCTAAAAAAGAAGTTAAAGAAAGAAAAGATGAAGCAAGCATTTGTAGTTGCTTGGAGTGATTCAGAAGATTGTAATTCTAAAAGTCAAAGTGACCAGGAGGAAATTGCAAACATATGTCTAATGGCCATTGCTAATTCTGAATCCAAAGAAAACAACACTCTAATCTTAACACAAAGCTGAAAGTGGCAAAGAAGATGCAACAGACCAAAAGCATGATGAAAGCGATGTAAGTATTTCTGAACTTAAATCAGAAAATGATCTTTTAGATACTTACAATAATCTTTGTACTGAATTTGAAAAATTTGCTAAAAAGCATAAAGCTTTAAAGAAAGATTATAGTAAGTTGAAAACTGAATGTAGTCATTTTAAAGATACTTTTTATCAAGAAATTACATGCAAAGATCTTATTTTAGAGATCAAAGATCTAAAAGAATGTAATGAGAAATTTTCTAAAAATCTAAAATACTTTGAACAGAAATATAAAAATTTCAAATTCTGAAAATGAACCATTGAAAAATGAGATTAGAATTCTAAAATCAATCTCAGAATCACTTTCTGAAACTGAAATTAGAATTCTAAAGTCAATTTCAGAATCTCCTTCTAAAGAAAAGACAAGTTCTATTTTAATAGCATTCTAAAACAGAATAATGTTTCTAAAAATATCATTTCTAATGTTGTAAAATTAGAACATCAGAAATATTTTTAAAAACCTAGCAAGTTTAATCATAGCAAGAAGTTTGAGAAATGATCTACACCTGTTACCACTAACCCTCCAGGACCCAATACATGTTGGGTACCTAAACTTGCATGGTCTTTTCAGGTGTGCCTAAGGAGTGAGCTAAAAATATAAATGTGGTATATGGATAGTGCTTGCTTTAAACATATGAATGATGATAAAAAGAAGTTCACTAGATTAGAAAAGAAGAAGGGAGGTACAGTGAGCTTTAGAGACAAAGAAAAAGGTAAAATTATTGGTATTGGTGTGGTAGGATCTAATCCTTTAATAGAAGATGTATGCTTAGTAGAAGGATTACATTATAACTTGCTAAGTCTAAGTCAGAGTTGTGATAAAAATAAAAGAGTGATCTTTGAACCCTCTTATTGTGAAGTTCAGAATATACATGATAACAAAATTCTATTTGTTGGTAAAAGGTTTGGAAATGTATACCTAGTAGATCTTTCTGATACACATAACCTAGATATATTCTTAGTTTCTGTTGACAATTCTAGTTAGTTATGACATAAAAGACTTGGACATGCAAGCATGCACCTTATTTCTAAATTGTCTAAAAAAAGATTTAGTTTGTGGTTTGCCAAAACTTAAATTTGAAAAAGATCATAGTGGTGATGCTTGTCAATTAGGTAAACAAACTAGAACGTCTTTCAAATCCAAGGGCATGATTTATACTTCTAGACCTTTAGGATTGCTATATCTTGGTTTGTTTGGACCTATTACTCCTTCTAATCTTGGAGGTAAATCATATGCACTTGTCATTGTTGATGATTACTCTAGATTCACTTGGACACTCTTCCTTAGAAATAAGGATGAGTCATATGACCCGTTCATTCATCTTTGTAAAATGATACAGAATGAAAAAGGATACAACATCACTGCAATTAGAAGTGACCATGGAAGAGAATTTAAAAATAAAAAATTCGATGCCTTTTGGAATCTTCCATAATTTCTCAGCACCTAAAACACCCCAACAAAATGGAGTAGTAGAACACAAGAATAGAACACTTCAGGAAATGGCCAGAACCATGTTGAGTGATTCTAAACTACCAAAGTACTTCTGAGCAGAAGTAGTAAACACATCTTGTTATATTCTAAACAGGACTTTGGTAAGATCTAAACTTAAAAAAACTCCATGAGCTATACAAAGGTAGAAAGCTAAATATTGGTTATTTTTATATTTTTGGATGTAAATATTTTATTCTAGATAACAAGAAAAATCATCTTGCTAAATTTGATGCAAAATCTTATGAAGATATTTTTCTAGGTTATTCTAGTAATAGTAAATCATATAGGGTGTTTAACAAAAATACTCTAGTTGTTGAAGAATCAATCCATGTTGTTTTTGAAGAATCTAATTCTACTTTTAGAATTTTAGAAAATGATGATGTTGTAGATTTCAATCAAGAAAAGTAGAATGAACAATCAAAACAACTAGAACAGTTAGAAAATGAGCAAAATGATAAAATTCAAGCTAACCAGAAGATGGACATGAAATTCAAAATAACATTGAAGATCAAATGCCAGAATTAGAAAATGAAAATTCTAACCTACCAAAAGAGTGGAGATTTCACAAGTATCATCCTTAAGACGACATCATTGACAACTTTTCAGAAAGGATGATGACCAGAGCTCAATGAGAAGATATTTTGATAATGTTGCTTTCATTTCTCAAATAGAACCTAAAAATATAGATGATGCTCAAAATGGTGAGACCTAGATTCTTGCTATGCAAGAAAACTCAATCAATTTGAAATAAACCAAGTTTGAAGACTTGTTTTTAGACCTAAAAATCATTTTGTTATTGGAACAAAATGGGTGTCTAGAAATAAACTTGATGAACATGGTAATGTTGTGAGAAACAAAGCTAGGTTAGTGGCTTAAGGTTACAATCAAGAAAAAGGCATAGATTTTGATGAGACCTTCGCTCCGGTTGCTAGGCTTGAGGCCATAAGAATGCTTTGTAAATTTGCATATTTTAAAAATTTCATGTTATATCAAATGGATGTAAAAAGTGCTTTCTTAAATGGCTTTCTAAATGAAGAAGTGTATGTTGAACAACCATCCGGTTTTGAAGTTTATGAAAAATCGAACCACGTTTATAAACTTATAAAAACTCTTTATAATTTAAAAACAAGCTCCTAGAGCTTGGTATGAAATATTAAGTAAGTTTTTAATATAAAATGATTTTTCAAGAGGAAAAGTATATATTACACTATTTATTAAAAAGAAAGCTTATGATATTCTAGCTGTGCAAATTTATGTTAATGACATAATCTTTGGTTATACTAATAATCTTCTTTGTAAGGAATTTTCTAAGATTATACAGGGTGAGTTTGAAATGAGTATGATGGGAGAATTAAGCTTCTTCCTTGGACTTCAAATCAAATAATGTGATAACAGAATCTTCATAAACCAAGGCAAGTACACTCGAGAATTGTTAAAAAGGTTCAAAATGGAAAATGCTAAGATATGTAGCACACCAATGAGTCCATCCTTAAAATAAGAAAAAGATGAGAATAGAAAGGATGAGGATATTAAGTTGTTTAAAAGTATGATTGGTTCTTTACTATATCTAACTGCAAGCAGAGCGGATATTCATTTTAGTGTATGTTTATGTGTTAGATTTTAGTCAAGTCCCAAAGAATCTTATTTAATTGCTTTAAAAAGAATTCTAACATATCTTTGTGGAACTTCCAATCTTGATCTGTGGTATTGTAAAGGTGGTAAATTTTATCTTGTCAGGTATAGTGATTCTGATTTTGTAGGAAGCAAAATAGATAAAAAGAGCACTTTTGGAACTTGCCAATTTCTGGGTGGCACCCTTTTATCATGGTTTAGCAAGAAGCAAACTTCTGTTGCTCTATCTACTGTAGAAGCAGAATATGTTGCTGTTGGAAGCTGTGTTGGACAAATTCTATGGATCAAACAACAATTGGAAGACTATGATATGAAATTAGAAACAATTCCAATCAAATGTGACAACATAAGTGCTATCAATTTGACTAAAAATCCAATTCAGCATTCTAGAACCAAACATATAGAACTTAGACATCACTTCATACGTGGTCATGTTCAAAAAGGTGACATAGTGGTTGAGTTCATCCCTACTGAAAGGTAATTGACAGATATTATCACTAAACCATTAAATGAAAGTCAAATTTGCTTGATTAGAATGGAGTTAGGTATGTTAATTCTAAACTCGTAACTTTAGAATTCTATATGTATGTTCTAAATGCTTTCTATATTTGATATTAAAAAATCTAGTCTGTGTGATGTTTAGAATTCTAATATGCGTGATTAATAGTCTGTATGATGTTTAGAATTCTAATTTTGTGTAATCTATAATTTGTGTAATGTTTAGAATTCTACTGTGTGATTTCTGTTATGTATGATATGTTTAGAATTGCATTCTATGTGATTTTTATTATGTATGATATGTTTAGAATTCTAATTTTGTGTGATTTTTCTTTTGTATGATGTGTTTAGAATTCCAATTCTAATTTTATTAGACAAATCAAAATAGTCAATTTTATTTTTTTTAATTTGTTTCTTTATTTTATTTTATTATTTTTAAAAAATGATATATATATATATATATATATTTATCTTTTGTTAAGTTTTTGTTTTCTTTATTGTTATATTAAAAAAAAATCTATAACTTCTCTTAATTATTTTCTTTTTCTTCTACCAAAACACTACTTGCTCTTCTCTATCTCTTTCTTATAGTGAAACCCTAATCCTTCTTTATTCCAAAAATTTGAGATATGGCCAAATCCGATTCCTCTTTCTCCTCTGATTCTATGACTAATGAGGAACTGGAACTTCTCATGAAGTTAACTAAGAAACTCAAAAAGCGAAGATGGAACTGAAGGAATCGGTAATGGAATCAAGTTTAGGAAAAGATAGATTGAAAAGCAAACTAGAGAGATCTAAAAGAAAAGAAAAAGGTGAGAAAGATGATGGATTTGAAAATAAAAAGAGCAAATTAGAAAAAGAAAAAGAAAAAGAAAAAGAAAAAGAAAAAAGAGAAGATCAAGGAAAGAACGAAGAAAAGGAAATAGAAATTGAAAAAGATGTTTCTCGAGATAAAAAGGACTTTGAGGATCCTAATGAAAGTGAACCTGATGAGATAGAAAAGGGTAAAGAAATTGTTATAGTTGAAGAGGTTAGTGATGATGAAGCTGAAAAACTAAAAATAAGTGATGAAGAAGAAAAGGAGCCTAAAGCTGAAACCAAGAAAAATTCAAAGTATGTTGCAGCACAGCAGAACAGAGTGGCGAAGTTAAACATATTAGAAAGAGATCTCATTGAAGCGCACAACAGGAAACTTGATGAGGGCATCAAGCATAGGAAGGCACTCATTGAGTCTATAGAAAAATTAAATAATGTTAATGAGAGAAGGCTTACTATTCTCAAAGTTAAGTCTACTTCTTACATTCCTACCTCTGAGAAGCCTAAAAAAGTGAAGCATACTACTAGGTGGCGCTAAGTTCATGGAAGAAAACCTCATTTACATCATTCTTTTAAAAGATCTGAGAATCTAGATAAATCTCAAAACCTACTCTAAACCTCAAGCGTTTTAAAAACCAAAGGACTGAACCAAAATCCTAATAACTCATTCTCAACTTGTTCTAATTATGTGTTGTATTGGTTTTTGAACTTCAACCTATTTTTCTTACTTTGTTTATTTTCTATTTGAAGTTGAGTTTATGATGTTATTTTTTTTTTATAACTTAGACTTTTGTACTTTGTTTTATTTTTCACTTTACTCTGATTTGCTAACACTCTTTTATGATGACAAAAAGGGGGGAACATAGCATATTTGTTTTAAGTACTTAATCTCTCTTTGCTTACCATATTCTAATATGTGATGTTCTTGTTTTAATGTTTTGCTTCTATGTGAACAAAATATATTTAAATGAAGAAATGTCTTTGATTTTTAGATTTTAGGACTTAGTTCTAATTCTAAATTTAGTTTCTATATTTATATTCTGTTCTGAATCCCTTATACTTAAATTGCACTTATTCAGGGGGAGCTTATATGAATTCTAATTTTATTTCATGATAAATCTGTTAAATTTAGAACTTGTATTTTGTTGATATGCATAAACTTAGGGGAAGCACATACACTTATTATTGATAAATTTATTGGTTTTGTCATCATAAAAAAGGGAGAGATTATTAGCTTAAGGTTAATTTCATCCTAAGATTTTGATGATTATACAAAATAAATAATTTAATATTCTTGTTTTGCTAAAGTTATTGTATGCAGAAATTATTGATGGAGAATTATTAAAGAAATATTATTCCTACATTGAAGACTTTTATTTGAAGACCATGAAGATAAATGAAGATATTGTGTATTGGTTAGTATTATTTTAAAACTTAAAGAATTAATGTATGATAGAGAGTTAATAATTTTATAAGCACAAAATTAATTTTCTCTCTCTAAAATGATTTTTAATTACTTTTGAATATATTTGTTGAGAGGAGATTAACCAAAATTTTTATTCTTCATGTTTTCCACTTAAATATTTTTGAAGCAAAAATTCTCTGGTGAAAAATTCTGATTTCAGCTATCTAGTTCTAAAATTAAGTTTAGAATTTTGATTACAGCTATTCTGTTCTAAAGTTGTTTTCTCATTTTCTAAAGTTAAAATTTCATTTCTGAAGACCACTATAGAATTCTGATTTAAAGTATTTTTGATAAAAATTTAGTCAAAATTTTAAAGTTGAATAGCACAGTCTTTTAGGTCACTTTCTCAATCTCTAACAACTCTTTTCTCCATCCACAAGATAATGCATGTGCTCAATATTTTTTTTCCATCGCTGCCCATGCCTTATCTACTTTTTTCAAGACAATCCATGCTTTGCTTTTCTCTTTTAACATAAAAAATATCGTCGCTCATTATAGCAATAATCCCAATTCAAATGACACTATTCTCTTCGTCATTCAAACGAGATTATTCTTCTACATTAAAACAAATTTCTTCTCTCTCATGAAATGTGGGTGTAAGAGTAAGAGTTTCACTATTCAAAAATTAAATCATTAAAAACTCTCTCTACAACCTTCTTAATCTTTTTTCATCTATATTCTTCAAGATAAATTTTAAAAGTGAAAAGAAATTTTAAAACAATAATATTTTGAAGAGCAGTATGAAAATTGTTTTTAATTAGATTTTTATTTTCTAAATTTAATTTTGATTTCTGAATTTAATTTTTGTTCTTCCTATGTTTATAATTGCATTACTCTTTGTGCATATAGATTTTTGTAATCTGTTGTAGACTAGAGGATTTTAAACGAATTTTTTTTGTGTAATAGCTTAGTTAAGAAGCTATAGTATAAAAAGTTATCAAACAACCTTCTCCTTGTGTGAGATTTTAAAATCTTGATTTGAGTTTTCCTATTCTCTGTAAAAATAGAAAGGGTAGAGGTTTAACTAGAACCTGTGAAATCTAGTAGGAAAAATGTTAGATCTAGGTATTAATCTATTTCCTTGTAAAGATTGGTTTGTCTTTTACCTTTGAAAAGAGATAACATAGAAGAGGATTTCAAGATGCGTCTTGAGGAGTGGATGTAGGTGAGTTAGTATCGAATCACTATAAATCTCTGTATTTATCTTTTATTGTTTGAAGTTTTGCATGATTACATTTTGTTTACACAAATATTAATTTCTTTAGAAATGCAAAGTTGTTAATGAGTTTCTAATTCTAAACTTGAACAAGCTTTATTTTTTAGGAACTTTAGAATTCTGGATTTGTGAATTGTGATTGTATCATTCTCTAATCCGTCTTTCTATATTCATCTCTTTTGCCTTTTATTTATTTATTTCCTTTTCATTACTTTAAGATAATTGCATTTATTAGTAAACTAAAACATAATAACCCGCGGAATGTGTGAGCCTTTATCTAGTTCCAATATAATCAAGAATCATTGGAGAGCAATCTTTAAAATCCAACGTCTGCAAATACATATTCACCCACAACACCATCCATAGCTTTTATTTATTAAGACACATAAGTTACAATCCATAATAATATTGGAGATGTTCTTAGATGGTTAAACCTTGGTAAGTTAAGAGAAAAACTTTGATAACAGATTATAGGTCCTATACAGGGCACAACCCAAGAGGGGAGTGAATTGCGTGTTCTAAATATTTGATTTATAAAAACCAAGATCAAAGTTTTGTAATTAGTGAATAGAATAGCTTAAATGAGTTTATACAAAGACAAGTGTCTGAGTTGAACAACCTCATAAGCCTTAAACTTTAAAACTCAGAACATTGCTTGATTTCATATTTCGTAAAATAAAATAGAATATAATAAAACTATAGAAATCATAAGTAGAAACCCAAAAATCTATTTCTTTTATAAAGATTAAAGCATAGCACATTTAAAACTTGGAATACAACAACTTTAAGTTTCATAAAAGATAAACAGGTGCGAGTGATAAGAAAGTGTAATCAAGCAAAATTTCAAGTAAAAAGAGAATGAACACAAGAGATTTATAGTGATTTGACACTAACTCACCTACTTCTACTCAAGAACTCCTCTTGAGATTCTCCGTTATTCCATCTTTTAAGGGTAGGAGACAAACCAACAGTACAAAGGAATAGATCACACGCCTATATCTAATCTTTAACCCACTAGATTTTCTAACGGTCAAGTAAATCTCTTACCCTTCCCCTTTGTAGAGTACATAAAACTTAGATCAAGACATTACATTAAATCTCAATAAGAGAGGGATACTTAATAACCCTTACAATATAACTTTATATCCAAAGCCATATACACTTGATTTTAATTTTGAAAATTTTAGCCTATAAAAGATTAAAAGAATCTTGAATGGATAAGAAGAACATAATTAAAAATTAGAGTAGAAAATAAGTACAAAAAGTGTTCTTCAAAAATTATTATTGGAAAATTCTTTTCTCATCTAAAAAATATCCAATAAAAATAGAGAAGAAAAGAAATTGAGGGCTGAAAAGAAGAGTTTTGAAAAATTGAAACTTAAAGAAAACTTTGGATCTGTTTCTCTTTGTTTGTAAAGATAGTAGCCAAGTCTTTTACAACCAACAACTCATTCCTTCCTGTTGAAAGAAGTGCAACTTTTAAAATTTTGAACAGGAAGCATGCCAACATCGATGAGGTAAAAAGCAAAACCATAACAACTTTTTGATTTTTGAAATTCTCTCTAAAACCTTTTTGTTTACAACTTTTAGCTTTTGAATTCGAAATCATCCTTGGCAAAAATATTTTTCCTTCTGAAATTTCAAATAAAATATTTTAAGTTTATAATGATCTTTGGAAGAAAGATTTTCAAAGCAGATTTTTGTGCTTATAAAGCATTTTAGGCTCTCTATTTTATATCAATTCTAATAGTTCTATTAACTAAACTTACTAATCTATGATCCTTCAAATGTCTTCATTAAATCTTCTTGAACAATTAGGATAGAAACTTTAGTTCTTCAATTTGAGGATTTCTTTAAAATTAACTTTAAGGCAAGTGATCTTGTTCTAACAGTGTATGTAGTAGATAATTCTAGTCTTTCCACCAAGTAAGTGGAAGCTACACTCACAATACTATCTTCATCAATAATAACTCTACAAATCTTATTGTTATTAACTGGAAATGTTTTGTGGAATGTCTTCACCTTCTGGTCATCACCATTATTTCCATAAAAATTTAAAAACATACGTACCTTGGTTACCCCCTTTACATGTTATCTCTTTTCTTCCCAAACATCATGATCATTTGCATGTACTCAAACTGTTATTGTATTGCATGAAAAATTAAAAATTTGTATTGCTTCTCTACATCACTACTTTTGTTAGACATAGTGATGAACAAACAAGAATTGAAAACAAGAAATATGGCAGTAACAATTTTCAGCTTCAACAAAAGAATAAAAAAAAAAAAGATGATTTAACATGAAAACAAAAATGTAAACAGAAAAATGAAAAGAAACAGAAGCAAATGGAAATATCAAGGAAGCAAATAAAAATAAAATGAAAGTAAATAAAAACAAATGAGAATAAATAAAAATAAATGAAAGTACACGAAAATAAACAAACATAAATCAAACATAAATATAATAAAGATAGATAAAACTTGATTTGAGCTAAGGCTCTAATAGCAAATGATGCAGAACTCTAAAATTGTTTCTTGAGTCCCTAAAATCAAATTTGATATATATAAATTCTAAATCCTAAATTAGAAATTTCTTTTCAGATGGAATAATGGATCCTGACCCAAAACTTAACATGAAGTATGAACCAAAGATATCAAGGTGAACGAATAGTCGTGACAAAAATTAATTATATTGAATAATTTTAAAAGCAAGTTTAATTAAGAACTAAAGAGAATTCGCTTCTATTAAATTCAATTACATAAAGCGCATATATAAGTTGATATATTTCCTTCCTTACAATACTGAAAATTAAATATTTATAAGTTAAGAAAATCTAAAAAATAAATGAAACATGATGTCTAATTTAAATAGGCCCAATGATGTTAATTTATATATCTATATTTATCTATCTATCTATATATATATAATCCTGAAACTAAAAAAACTTTTACAAAGCTGACGTAGAACTCCCATATTTAAGTATTGCTTTTTATTTTTTTTTATAAATTTTTTAAATTTTAATAATTTTTTAACATTTCTATTTTTTATCTATATATACCTATATCTAAAAATTTAAAATTTTGAATAATTAAAACTTTGAAAATATTTGAATTATTGAATTTAAAACTTTAAAAGTTTTGAAGTTTTGAATTTATAAATTTAAAAAATTTTGAAATTTTGAATTTAGAACTTTAAAAATTTTTAAATTTTTTTCTTAATCAATATACCTATATATATATCTCTTTTAATGATTATTTTTCACAATAATTTTCTTCTTATCTTTTATCATTTTTTTCAATTATTTTGTTTCAATTTTATAGGTTTTATTTTTTTCATGTATATATTAATATTGTTTTTCAAATTTTGATTATAAAAAAGATGACAAGCATAACTTCAATCCATATAGACTACCGCATCTTTTTCTCCACCTACAGTAATGTTAATTTAATTCTTTTGTCTCTTTTTTTCATAATTTTTTAATTTTATGAAATGATACGTACACAGAAAGAAATATATGCAGAAAGAAGCGGATACGAAGTAAAAATAAGAGCAGAAAAAGATTTGATATTAATTAAATTTCATTATTTTGATAACTTATTTTTTTATCTTAGTACAATTAGTTTTATAATATTGAGTATATATGTTATAAATTTTTTTCAATTTTTTTTGTAGTTTTTATGCTTATGAATGAAATGTCAATTTTTATTTATTTATTATTATTATTATTTTACTTTTTCTTTTATTTATTTTATTTGTTTTGCTTTTTAAAATAACAAAGTGAGCTAATAAAATAATATATATGATAAATTAAAAAAATAGATACATTTAATAAATTAAAAAGATGAGATACTTGATATTCTTATCATTTAAATTTTAATTTTATTATCTAAATATTAGAAAATTATATATAATGATCATATTTTCAAACTAATATTCATTTATGATAATTATTTATATCTATATTTAATTTTGAAACTTTTTATTAGACCATTTAAGATATTTTTTTAAATTTGAAAATTAGTGCTTATTTAAAATAATTATCTATGTTCATATTTGATTTTTTTTTCTTAAGTTTTAAATTCGACTATTTAATTTTTTTCATCTATTTACAATAATTTTATATTTTTATATCTATATATTTTTATTATTATGTTTATGCTTATTTGTAAAAATTATATATATATATATATATATATATATATATATATATATGTAATATGGTTACTCTATTTTTATATATAAATATTTATCTTATGTATATAAAAAATTTTAATATAATTTATGATAATAAAATAATAAAAAAATCCGCGCTAGCGCGGAGCTTTACCTAGTTAAAAAATAAAACTAAGTAAAAGACTCAAAACCCATTTGTTTAGATCATGTCAATCAACCTTGGATTTTCTTTCAAGCCCTTCTCTTCACTTAGAAACTTGTAGATCCTCGTAACCATATGCGCTCATAACTTGACACACATTACATCTTCACGAAGTCACTACCATCTTCTTTCTTTTCTTGTTGTGTATAGAAATTATTTATTTCTATTGTATTTTGGCTTTGAGCTTCATATTTTTCAGTCGTAATGAGCCTTCTAAATAGATAACTAAGCAATGTTAGAAAATAAAACCTAGATTACAGAAAGTTGAAGATTGCTTTGATAGTGTATTCACTATCCTTAAGGAATTAAGGTTCCATTATATCGTATTCTGGGTGTTTACAGTATTCCTTCAGAATTTTACAAAGCAAAATATTGAACAAGAGAATTAAGAAGTTAGTAATTGTACAAGTTGAAAAAGGAAATTTTTATAAGGATTAGCGATTTTGAACAGTCATAAAACGACTTTCAATGGACATATAGTTATCTTCTTATTCAAATTTAATAACTGTTAAAACAACAGTTATTTGTCTTGATCAGTAATTAATTTCGAATTAAAATGATAATAACAAATGAATAATTCGAAATTATTTAATAAAAAAGAATCAATAATAAAAAGTTAAAAATTCAACAACAACTTTAAATTATAAATTATTTTAAAAGTGCCCCAAATGCCCAATTTTGGTTTCCCTCTGTATTTTTCCACCACCCATTTTATTTAAATAGTTATATTAAGTGTTTATAAACACTTATAATCTTTTGTATCTTTTCCATGTGGGACAACATAACTTGTATAATCAACTAACTACACTAACGAGCAAAATGTAAATAAACCATTTTTTCTATCTTATTGAAATCTTTTTGGAGAGTTCTCCTTCATTCTCTGGTTTTAGGTTCATCTACTTCCTCCAGATTCAACAGACCAGGACATATTTATTTCTTGCTTAATTGATGAAGAAGCAGTATCAGAAAGGCCTTTTCTTTCAACAAAAGCTGGCTGCCTAGGGATTGGAAAGGTTGCAACTTCACTACTTAGCATGACAACAACATTTGACATGTTGGGACGATCAGCAGGATCTTCTTGTACACATAACAATGCAACATGTAGACACTTGATAAATTCATTGCGATTAACACTTTGACTTATTGTCTCATCCAAGAAATCCAATGCCTTATCTGCTCTCCACAATCTCCATGCCTGTCATTTACATATTTGGTCTGTCCTAATTACCAAAAAAGTAGAAAAGCATTAAATTAGACTAAAACTAAGTATCCCAACTTACAGTGCTCAAAAGGTTCAAATCTTTTTCTAGCTTAAAAGCTCCGGTGCTCCTTCTTCCACTTATAATCTCCAGCACCACCACTCCAAAACTAAAAGCATCTGATTTAACCGAGAATAGTCCATCTAATGCATACTCCGGGGACATATAGCCACTGCGTGCATTTTCAGAAATTTATCATGATAATTCAGGCTTTCTTTCGTATTACCTTTCTAAAATAATCTAATATATTGGACTTCCCTGAAATTAATCAGGTACTCAAAATTGTATACTACTTGAGTGAAACTTACTAAGTTCCCATAACTCTTTGAGTGCTTCCTTCTGTTTGTTTGCCTTCAAATATCCTTGCTAAGCCAAAATCAGAAATTTTTGGGTTCATTTCTGCATCCAGTAAAATGTTGCTTGTTTTCAAATCTCTATGAATAATCCTCAATCTAGAATCTTGGTGCAGATATAGAAGCCCTCGAGCCACTCCAAGAATGATGTTGAAGCGTAAGTCCCAATTCAGAAGCAGACTGAGCTTTGGATCTTGAACATTTTTTCCATTCATACAAAGATTAGCAATTCTGAAGCATACCGAGCTTCTTGCAATGAGAATGAGAAAATTCCTTTTGAGGCTTACCAAATATAAATCCATCTAAGCTTTTATTAGGCATATATTCATAGAGCAAAATCTTTTCATTTCCGTGAATACAATACCCCAAAAGCCTTACAAGATTTCGATGTTGAAGTCTAGCGATCAGCACAACCTCATTTTTAAATTCCTCTAATCCTTGTCCAGAAACACTTGAAAGTCTCTTGATAGCAATTTCTTGACCTTCCGGAAATGTGCCCTGGACCGTACTTGTCTTACAATCAATTTAAGCCATTAGCCAGGAAAAAAAATGCATCATCTGAAAATTACCTTGTAGACAGGCCCAAAGCCTCCTCTTCCAAGCTTGTTTGCAGCTGAGAAATTATCTGTAGCAGCTATTATGCTGTCTAAGTCAAAAAAGGGTACATCTATTCTCTTCTTGTCCTCTTCTTTAAAATCTTCCGAGTATATCAAGCCTTTGACGCGTTTCTCAGTGCCATATAAAACAGTTGCATTTCTTTCAATATTTTCCTTTCTTTCTGAATTCAGGAAAATAACTATAAATCTAAGACACCAACTGAAGTTAATAATATCAATAAAATTTAAGCTAAAACAGGGAAAGCTTTTTTAGTTACCTTTTCTTTTGACCATACTTCTCTTACATATGAAAATGACAGCGGTCACACATGAAAAAAATATAATGCATGCAATAGTTACTCCAAGGATCAAAAGCAATGGTGCACTTTTTCTGGGAGATCCTTCTTCAAATTGCTTATGATTACTTCCGGCTTCTACTGGAAGAAAAAGGAATACCTTTAAGTGGATTTATTTGGAAGAATCTAATTACATTGTGTTTCAAACCCAATCAATGCATGGTTTTCATTTATTTTTACAGTTATTTGAGTCTTATGGCAGCATGCTGTCACCTCAAGAGTAATAGAATCCATTAAACACGAAAATGAAATTGGAAAACGCATCAAGAAGTGTTTCATGCCCTTATATATAGTAAGATGTTCACCAGGAGTACAATTTAGCGCAGAGCCATCCCATCTGAAGTTAGCATTGCAAAGGCACCTTTTCGGACCATCTCTTGTTACATTGCATGTTGAATATGGCCAATCCTTGCAGTCGGAAGAAGAAATGCAGCTTGGCTCTTTAGGTGGATTCCAACTGATCTCTATTTCATCGATACCTTGAAATTTAATATCAGAACTTAAACTTCCTGCATCAGTGTCATGCGAGCATGTAACATGAATCAATTTAAAATGTAAAGATAGCGACCGATTTAGTTGCAGAATCTCTCCACTTCTGGCATCACAATTATTTGTTTCTTTTGCTTGGATGACAAATCTTCTTGCAGTTGGATTGATGCTAGTGACATTGTAGCTGCCAGTTTCAGGTATATTAAAGCTAAGCTTGCCTGTGGAGTAATTGCTGCAGTGAAAATTGAAATAAGCAGGATCACCACAATTTGATCCTGTACTTAGAGGATAAGGAATTATATTTGTACCGCAAGCTTTGCAAGTTCTCACCGTTGATTCTGCAAAAGTAGATTTTGTTACTTTTTTTTTTCCAATTGCATACAAAATAATTACAACGAGATCCAAGACTTCATTGCTAAACAAATTGAATCACTCTTGCTTAAGTGGAAGGAATACTACGTCATCTACAAATGAATTTCAGCATTCATTAGACAATATTCTACCCGCTACAATATAGTTAAACTATATATTATGTTTGCTGCTCCTGTTTAGCTCTAATGCGTTGCTTAATTATGAGATTTGCTTCAATAAAATTAAAGAATCTGTGATAAGGTTTAATTTGTTTCAAGAATGAAAATCAGATTTTGTACTGCAAGATGGTACTTCCTTAGAAAAAAACCTGGAATAGGAGGTACCTAAGTCAGATCTTGCCAGACGCACAGAGATGTCATGACCACCGTCATAATCTTCCTGAAGATTTTTAAGTTCCTCTGTCCAAATCCAGCAAGTGGAGGGTGCCGTCCTTTCACTATTTTCATTTTGAGTGTAGGAATAAGCAACGCATTGACAATTCTGAAGACAGGCTTCTCTACATTCTGTTTCATTTTTATCATCAATTCTTAAATCTGTATTGTACACTTTCATCTTCTTCAATTTCAAGAAGATATCATTCTCGTTACAAGTTGAATTTCTAGTGCATCCACTAGAGAATACTCTGTTGTCCCAGTGTGCTTGAACTTTAGGCCTAAAGCCTGGCAAACATTTGCAAGCCAACTTATCGTTTGAATTACAACTGCTGAAGCTTCCACAAGCATCAAGCTCACTACATCTATCCATTGGATTCCACCATATTTTAGACCATTTATTTTCATCCATATCCAAACTCCAATACTGTATCTCCCCATTAAAATTAATCACAACCCTTTTACTATTATAAATCGAGGTTGCATTTGAACTGTTGAATAACAACTTTTGTACTGCGTAAGGTAGTGTATCAGAATGAAAAAATTCACCTGAAACCCCACTTCTCCAATGATTAATATAGATATTTCGATTGATGATGAGTTGATTCCCATCTTTTTGATCTAGCTTCAATGTGAAGTTTCCAGGTTTTGGATCAATTTGACCCGTCCATGAGGTCAGCATAAGCTCGTCGTCCATCTTCATACCCGAAATAAATGTATCAGTTGGTTGTTTAAAGCTTTGCCATATATTCACTTTCCACTGGTTCCTCAAAACCAAGTTTCCAGAATCCATGAGCTTCGCCTCCAGAAAGAATTTTGGATTTGAAGGTCCCTCAAGATTTGTATGCCAGTAAAGTTTTCCAGATTTATCCAATACCTTAAGGTCGCCATAATCTACAGCAAAAACTCCACCAGTTTCTGTAAGTGGGGAATCTCTATTGGCAACCCACACAACTGTTCTTGGATTCATTTTGTAATACCAGATTTCAACATATCTTCTATTATCGGAACTTCCATCAGGAGTAAAGAACCCCAGTTCAAATCTCTTCCCGGATGAAACAAGAGTTTCTCCATCTGTAAGAGGAATGTTTGCCGACGAGATAGTATCCCTACCTACGGAATGAAGAACTGAAGAACACAAAATCAGTACACAAAAAATGATTGTAATAGCTAGCATCTTATCCGTGGATTTCAAAGATCATTATTCATAGTCTTTGCTATCATGGAGAGTTGAAAGAAAGGATCCAAATCATTGAAGAGATATCTACCATACATGAAGGAAAAGCGTGGCCAATGAGTTCAAGTGAAAGACTTCAGGTCAATGGTTAAAGAAATCCTCAGTTTAATGAGTTGATAGATTACAGTGTTCTAAGCAACTAGACATGTGATAGTTTAAAACATAAATTTACTTCATATGTTTGTCCATTCGCTTTCAACCATTTAAAGTTTCACAAATTAAATTTAACGATTCCCTGTAGAATTGTATGTGTTGAGAGTAATCTCATGTCATTTTATTAAACTGTCCAAAAAATAGACCCTTCAATCTGAGAATGGAATAGTCAATTCCCTGATCCTTCGGACAACGAAGTAATAACAAGAACTTCTGTCACTATGCCATCGTTGGAATTGTTCGAAGACTTCAGTCATCTAGTATTGGCCAGAAAATAAAAAAGTTACAAGCTTTATAATAACGAAGATAATTATAAAATTTCATTTTTTCTTCCAAAAAAAAAATTGCAAGCGATTATCTGAACCCTATAAAATTTTATAATCAATTGTCTTTAAGTTTTGGCTACGTCGAAAGGAAAAAACTTGATAATACAACTAAAAAAATCAAGCAATTTCTAGCCGCAAATGTGTATGGTTGGCCATGAGTCCACACCACCAATAAAAAAAGAGTTGAGTTGGCACAAGTAAATTCAATTGCTGACTTGGATTAAATAGATGTGACATGGCACAGGAGCTTAACAAAGTACATTTTTTTCGTTCTTTAACAATCTATTTCTCACTTCATCTTCCTCCATACATTTTTAGGAGCTTGAAGAACCTTTCAAAACCCACTCATAATAAAGGAGAATCATTTTTATTCGATGTTGACATGACGCTTTTTTTGAAGAGAGTCTCCAATATTTTAATATTTACATTTAACTAATTGAAGGAAAAAGTTGAAAATTTTTGAAGAAAAACATTTTATTCATTGAAAATTCTCTCTCTAATCTATGAGAGAATTTTAAATGCAATGACTTATCGTAGAAATTTAATAAAATAAAATAAATATTCAATTAAATATTGAATTTAATTGAAAATATTTATTTTATTAGATATTAAATAAAAACTTTTACAATTCAAAAAATTTTCTCACACCTTATCACACTGGCGCACACACCTTCTCTTCTTTTCTCTTTTCTTCTTATTTGCTTTTCTTTGTTGCAATTACTCCTTCAAGCTATAACCTATTTATAGGCAAAATACTTGGTAGTCAAATACAAAATGATGATTGCAATCTTACCAATTTTGTCAACAAATTTAAATTGTCATTTTCTCTACCGACTTCTCTTCTTTTTTTTTTTTTATTTTTTTTTATTTTTTTTTTACTTTTGTCAATTCGTGGGATCCAACGGGACCTCCACTTTCGAATTTTTATTATTTTATTTTGTGTTGATTTTAACACTCCCCCTCAACACAAAATATATTTCTTTATATTTTCTCTTGAGGCCATACCAAAGAGCTTTCGAAATCTTCCATTTTTGTACTGGGTAATTCTTTGGAGAAAATATCAGCTAACTGATCTTTAGTATTCACTTTCATTATCTTAATCTCATTTTTAACTGCTTTCTCTCTTATAAAGTGATACTGCACCTCCACATGTTTGGTTCTTACATGAAATACTAGATTCTCAACTAAGCTGATTGTTGATAAATTATCACAATACAATGATATTGGATGATTAATTTCTTGATGCAAATCCTTAAGCAATTGTACCAACCAAGTGCTCTCTTGTGCGGCCATTGTCGCTGCTCGATACTCTATTTTTGTGGTTGAGAGTGACACTTTTGGTTGTCTTTTACTGCACCAAGTAATTGCTCCAGAACCTAGACTGAATACGTAACCTGTTGTTGACCTTCTTGTGTCATAATCACCAGTATAATCAGCATCACAATAGCTTTCTAATTTGCAATCAACTTTTTGTAAAATAACCTGAGATCAAGTGTTCCTTTAATGTATCTCAAAATTCTTCGAACTGCTTCCAAATGAGGCTTTTTCAAATTCTGCGTGAAACGGCTTGCTACTCCAACTGCGAATGCAATATCTGGTCTTGTTAGTGTTAGATAGGTTAAACTTCCAACTATCTGTCTTTACATTTTTTGAATCCTTCGATTCTTTGCCTTCTAAAACACTTAGTTTGGTGTTTATCTCAATTGGAAGAGCAAGAGGTTTACAATTGAGCATTTCATATTTCTGGAGTAGATCTTTTGCATACTTTTGCTGGCATATGAACACTCCCTCCTTTATCCGTTCCACTTCTAATCCTAGAAAGTGATTCAATTGTCCAAGTTCTTTCATCTGAAAGCGAATTGATAAGTTCTTCTTTATTTGTTGGATCTCAGTCTCATTATCTCTAGTAATAATGAGATCATCAACATAAACTAGGATGATTGCTAACTTCTCTTCTCAAGCTTTGACAAATAAACTGAAATTAGCTAGCGTAACTGTATAACCACTGTGAATAAGAAACTCATCAATTTTTCCATACCAAGCTTTTGGAGCTTGTTTGAGTCCATACAAAGCCTTCTTCAACTTGCAAACATGTTGAGGGCAAAGCTTATTTTCAAAGCCTTGTGATTGCTCCATGTAAACTTCGCGATCTAACTCTTTATTTAGAAAAGCATTTTTCACATCTTTCTGCCACAGATTCCATGACTTGCACGCCGCAAGTGCTAGTAAAATACGAACAGTTGCAATCTTGGCTACTAGACTAAACATCTCATAGAGTCTAGTCCATATTGTTATGAAAACCCTCGAGCAACTAATCGAGCTTTGTACCTCTCGATTGATCCATCTGGCCGAGTTTTGATCTTGTAACCCATTTGCATGATATGGGTTTTACATCATTTAGCTTTGGAACTAAATCCCATGTCTGATTTTCTTCTAAAGCTTTAACTTCTTCCATCATGGCTTGAATCCATTTTGCTTTCCAAGATGCCTCTTGATAGAATTCTGGTTCCTTTTCAACTTCCATGAGTGCAACATTAGCATACTTTGATTTGGCTTCATCTGCCTAACTGATCTTCTTCACTGTGATGATGATGGCTATGGTGGTAATAATTTTGACATTGGTTGATCGTCTGACATACTTGTTGATTAGCCCTCCTTTTCTGTTTCTTAGTAAACACTTGTCTACTATGGCTTTTCTTATGATACTGACTGTGAAACAGCTTCGGCACTTTGTTGCAATTCTAGTGGTTCTTCAAACTTTTCTTGCAATCTTTCCTCCACCTCCTTAGATTGAGGTAACGCCACGTACTCTGAGGTCTACTAGGATGATGTCTCATAAAATACAACATTGCGTGAGACATAACATTTGTCATTATTAGGGGTGTTCATGAACTGCTCAAACCGAACCAAACCGATCTAAAACTGTGGTTTTAAAAGTTCATGGTTTGGTTTGATTTTTTTAAATTAAAAAATCGAGCTTTTAGTTCGATTTATGGTTTGAGCCTCAAACCGAACCAAGCTGCTCTCTCTCTCTCTCTCTCTCTCTCTCTCTCTCTCTCTCTCTCTCTCTCTCTCTCTCTATATATATATATATATATATATATATATTTATGTTTGAACTTTTAAATTCAATCCAATTTTTTTAATGAAAATTTCCTTTGTATTGATTAATTTATATTGGATAGTAAATTATGATATTAGTTTATTGGATAATAAATTAAATAATACTCTCTTATTAATTAGATAAATTGTATAATTATTTTGTAAAATATTCAAAATATTAAAGATTCATGTAAAATTAGATTAATATATATATATATATATATATATATAAGTAAGAATATAAATTTTTTTATTTTTAGTAGTAGATGTAATTCAATCAAAATTTAAATTTTATATATGTAGATTACTTAATTATTATTTTATTAAATATATATTTTTTGAACTATACCAAGAAAAATACAATTCAAAAATTAATTTTAAAAATCTAAGAGCTATTCAAAATTATGTGTATTTTATGGCTTAATTTTTATGAATTTATTTTTCATATCTTGTATAGTGTTAATTTTTTTCTTGTTAATTAGATAAATGAGGAAGTTTAATTTTTTTTTTAAACCGCTAAACCACACCAAACCAAACCAAACCGATGCTAAAATTTTGGTTTGATTTTGAACTTTTTGATGGTTTAGTTTGGTTTTAATTTTTTTCAAATCGCCATTTTATGTTTGGTTTGATTATTATATCTAAACCGAACCAAACTGACCTATAAACACCCTTAGTCATTATTAAGATTACAACATCTCCAACTTTTTCTAGTTTCATCATATTCTACAAAGATGCATCTGATCAAATTTTAATAAAATTTAGTTTGAAGATGATTAGGCATAAACACATAACAAACACACCATTCACTTTGAAGTGTGATAGGTCGTATTTTTCTAGTATTTTTAGCTTAGTTTTTATTATGAATTTTAGTATTTTTAATTACTTTGATTAGTTTTTATTTAGATTTATTTATTTATTTATTAAGTTTTCTTAATCCTTGATAAGTTTGTTTTGAGGGGTTTTTAGTAGGAAAATAGCCAAAATTTATATCAAAGAAGGTTGGAGCTGAAATTTGGAGTTAAAAGTTTAATATGGTCAAGTCAGTAAAGTACACGACCATGTTACCAAAAGAGCTGAAAATTCAAGTTGGCCGAATTTAACTATTTAGCCCATGTAGATTTGAAGTATGGGTGTGGCTTGTGCATGAGACTGCATGAGAATAATAAAAGAGCTCACCTTAGCATTGCTTTAGCTCAATTTGGTGAAAAAAGACCCCTAATTAAGAAGAAATACATCACAAAATCAGTTTCCTATTCAGATAATATTTCCTCCTAATTAGGCCAGCTAGTTTTCTACTCAAATTTGAAGACACTCTACGAAGTCTATAAAAAGAGAGATCACCCCAGCGATCGGAGGATCGAATTTTAGATCTTAGATCTTTGTTCTATTCTTTTCTTAGTTTTTCTTTCTTTTAAGTCTTTAAGTATTCAAGTTGTGTAAAGAATCAAGAAAGCCGTCCACTCTATTCATTGACTAGTTTTTATCTCTAAACTCTTAATCTTGTTTTTATTTTTCATTATTCATATTGATTATGGAATTATTTTCAAGTTTAATTGAGTTTTATTTAATTTCTATGTTGAACTAAACTCTCATACTAGGAATTTGATGTAGCTTAATTTTTCTAGTCCAATTTATGATATTAGATTTGCTTTTTCTTATTCAAGATATAATTTATTATTGAACTTAATGCTTCCAGATAAGTTTCTTCCCTATATTGATTTATTTCATTAATCACTATCAAAAGAAGGGTTTTTGATAAGAAAAAGGTAATAAATTACATGAAAATAATAACTTGATGTAGAAGCTATATGGTTTGACTCATGAGGGATTTTCATAAGTCAATGACCTTAGGTTATGAATTCTTAAACAAACTATAAAACTGAATGATTTAATTCATATTTGATTGCACTATTGGGAGATAAATAATTAGACGAGGTTAAAATAGTTAATAATATATTGGGAGAGCTTGTTAGTGATTTTAGGGTTGTTTTCCCTACTTGAACAATTAAAATTGATTAACAAACTAATAAAATAAATTGGATAGAATTAAGTGAAGTCAAAATCCCTAGTAGGTTTTTAACCTTGATTTTTTTTATCAATTATTCTTGTTGAATTCTTTTCTATTGTTTTTTTTTACTTTATTTTTTTTATTTTTACAGTTATTCTCTTTATTATCATTTAAATAATAATAGGTTAACATAATTTTAGTACTTGGTAAATATTCTTCATGAGACAATACTCTACTCACTTTGTATTACTTGTTGCGATTTTGTACACTTGCGAAAACTGTTGTCAAGTTTTTGGCGCTATTGTTGGGCACTAACATTGTCAATATCAACACTAATTACCCTATTATTAATTTAGACATTTATTTTTTTGTTATTTTATTTTTTCTTTCTAAAGAATTTTTAGTTGTTTATGCAAAGACGGTCTTGTAGCATTAAACCTTTAGTTTTTGATCTAGAAATTGAAAAGACTTGCCGATGGAATAATGCTGCAAAAAGGAATTGAGAGCGTGAACTAAGAAGACAATCAAACATGGCTGGATTAGAGGATGAAATACACGATTTAGTGGAGCAAGAGGAACATGAGATATTACAACATCAGCTCGAACAAAATCGAAGGCCTCAACCTCTTATTCATACTTTGCGTGATTACACTACTCCTTCTCTTAATTGGGATACCTCAAGTATCACCAGATCTAGGGTAGAAGCTAACAACTTTGACATCAAACCTGCAATCATCCAAATGCTTTCTACCTCAATCCAATATGGAGGTTTACCTAGTGAGGGTCCTAATGCCCATATCACAAATTTGCTGGAGATTTGTGATACCTTCAAACAAAATGGAGTTTCTGAGGATGCCATCAAATTGAGATTGTTCCCTTACACCTTGAGAGATAAAGCACGTGCTTGGTTGTAATCATGTCCTGCAGGGAGTTTTACTACATGGGAGGAACTAGCTAAAAAATTTTTGGCAAAAACTCTTTCCATCTTCAATGACCACAAAGCTTCGCAATGAGATAATGACTTTTTCCGACCATGATCAAGAGAGTTTATATGAAGTTTGGGAGAGATTCAAGGACCTATTGAGAAAGTGCCTACATCATCCTTTTCCCAAGTGGTTATAGGTACAAACTTTCTATAATGCATTATCTCCTAACATAAAGATTACTTTAGATGCAGCTGCCAGAGGATCTTTTGAAAAAAAGGAGATTGATGACGCATATGACTTAATAGAAGAGATGATGGACAATATTCATTATTAAAATACCTCTGAAAGGAAGAGAACTACAGGAGTCTATGAGATTGATGTCATAACCGCGCTCAATGCCAGGGTAGACAATATGGTAAGGAAGTTAGATTTGTTGACCAATAACCCTGTTAATTCTATTGTGTAAGCATATGATAGGTGTAATGGGCAACACGGAATTGAGGAGTGCATGTTGGATACTCTAAATCCTCAAACTTTGGAGCAAGTTAATTATGTGATGAATCAAGGAAGGAAGAATTACCTATATTCTAACTTTTATGACAACAGGTTGAGAAATCACCCTTACCTTTCTTATGGGAATCCTAAAAATGCCTTGAATGCACCAACAGGTTTTCCTCCTTAAGAAAAGAAGGTTCATGATGATCTCCTTACTGCTCTCTCTAAATCCCACATGGAATTCATGAATGAAACTCAAGAGAATCACAAAATCCAACAAGCTACGATAAGGAACTTGGAAATCCATTTTGGATAGTTTGCAAGCATGATGGCCTCAAGACCATAAGGTACGTTACCTAGAAATACTGAGAAAAATCCTAAAGAATAGGTATAGAGTATTACCTTGAGGAGTGACAAAGAATTGGAGGATCCACCCAAGAAGGAGGAAGGAAATAAAGAGAAGAAGGTAATCCCAATCATTGATCTTGAAGAGAAAGAAGAGGTAAAGCCCTGTGTTCCACTTGTTCCTTTCCCTCAAAGGCTTAAGCAATCAAAGGATAATAAAAGTTTCCTCAAGTTTCTTGATGTGTTTAAAAAGCTTCAAATAAATATTCCTTTCACCGAAGCTCTTGCTTAAATACCCAATTATGCAAAATTCTTTAAGGAGATCTTAAGCAAGAAAAGGAAGATTGATGATCAAGAAACAATAATGTTAACAGAGGAGTATAGTGCGATCATTCAAAATAAATTGTCTCCTAAGTTAAAAGATCCAGGAATTTTTTCTATCCCTTGTAATATTGAAAATCTTGATTTTGATAAAGTTTTAGCTAATTTAGGTGCAAGTATTAATCTTATGTCTTATGAGGTTTTTAAGATGCTAGGGACGAGAGAACTAAAGCCAACATAGATGTCTCTACAATTGGCAGATAGGTCAATCAAATACCCAAGGGAAATTATATAACACGTACTCATCAAGGTAGGTAAGTTTATCTTTTATGTTGATTTTGTTATCCTTGACATTGAAGAAGATAGGGAAGGATCCCTCATCATTGGAAGGCCTTTCCTTGTAACTGTAAGAGCCTTGATTGACGTTCATGAAGGTAAGCTTACTTTAAGGGTAGGTCAAGAGGAAGTTGTTTTTGATGTTCTTAAATCTTGTAAACTTCCAATGGACTTTGGTGATTGCTTTAGAATTGATGTTGTTGATGATTGTGTGAAAGAAACCTTGCATGCTAAAAAGGTGACATTAGCACTAATGCTCAAAGCATCAAAAGTGAGGAAGAGAGCAAACCACCAAAGCAAGAACTAAAACAACTTCCTTCTCATCTTAGATATGCTTTCCTAGGTGATAACGATTCTTTTCCTATTATTATTTCCTCTCAGTTATCACTTGATTAAGAGAAAAGGTTATTGCAGGTTCTAAGTAAGCATAAAAAGGCTTTGGGATGGTCAATTTCAGATTTGAAAGGGATTAATCCAAGTGTATGCATGCACAAGATCTTGATGAGGGAAGACTACAAGCCTACAATTGAGCATCAAAGGAGATTAAATCCAAACATGAAGGAAGTAATCCAAGAAGAAATCATAAAGATTCTAGATGCCAGAATTATCTAGCCAATCTCAAATAGTAGTTGAGTAAGCCCTATGCAAGTTGTTTCTAAGAAAGAAGTTATGACAGTTATTTCTAATAATAATAATGGGTTAATTCCTACTAGAATTATGACATCTCGACCCGGCAAAGCGATCCTAAGAGGACGGGTAGAGCAGGGCTTCTGGCGAGCTTCTAGGATGGTAGGCTAGCTAGGGTAGTGGAATGCGGGACACAAGAATGAATTAGATCATATATCAAAAAGGGGGTAACTAATCATTAGAGGCGCCTTTTGATGGAATGGCTAGAGAGTTGGAAGAACTCTAGGGTTAAGCGTTCTCGTTTGACAGAAATCCTAGGATGGATGACCTCCTGGGAAGTTCTCATTTCACCTGCGGGACAAAATCATGCGGGTCTTGCCATTCTAGTATGGGATGGAACCGACTTAATCCAAAGCGGACAATTCCTCTGGTGGTTGGAGTCAGGGCATTACAATTTGGTATCAGAGTCTGACCCCATCTAGTAGATATATGGTTCGAGGACGAACCATGCAGAAGTTGGTGGGCCTGTGACATCCCGACTAGTCAAAGCGATCTTAAGAGGGCGGGTAGAGCAGGGCTCCTAGCGAGCTTCTAGGATGGCAGGCTAGCTAGGGTAGTGGAATGCGGGACATATGAATAAATCAGATCATATATTGAAAAGGGGGTAACTAATCATCAGAGGCACCTTTTGGTGGAATGGCTAGAGAGTTGGAAGAACTCTAGGGTTAAACGTGCTCGCTTGACAGAAATCCTAGGATGGGTGACCTTTTGGGAAGTTCCCATTTCACTTGCGGGTCTTGTCGTTCTAGTATGGGATGGAACAGGCTTGATCCAAAGCGGACACTTCGTCTGGTGGTTGGAGTCAGGGCGTTACAAGAACTGTCACATGTTGGCGTGTGTATATTGATTATCGAAAGTTAAATAAAGCAACACGCAATGCTTGGAAGACTTACAGCTCATAGCTCCCGAGGTTTAAGAAAAGACCACTTTCACTTGCCCTTATGGTACTTTTGCTTATAGGAGAATGCCTTTTGTGTTGTGTAATGCACTTGCGATTTTTCAAAGGTGTATGATGTCCATATTTTCTGACATGATTGAATTTTTGAAGTTTTTATGGATTATTTTCCTGTATTTGGTTCTTTTAATTCTTGTCTTCATAACTTTCTCCAGTAATGTAGCGATGTGAAGACAATAACATTCTCTTGAATTGGGAAAAATGTCACTTTATGGTTAGTGAAGGTATTATTTTAAGGCATAGAATTTCAAGAAAAGGGATTGAGGAGGACAAGGCCAAAATTGAGGTAATTGAAAAGCTACCACCTCCGGATTCAGTAAAAGGAGTTAGAAGTTTTCTTGGTCATGCAGGTTTTTATAGGAGATTTATCAAGGACTTCTCAAATATCACTAAACCTCTATGTAATTTGTTGGTTAAAGATGTTCCTTTTAATTTTAATAAAGAGTGTTTGATTGCTTTTAATAGGTTGAAGAAGGAATTGATTTCAGCTCCTATAATTGCTACACTGGATTGGAGCCTACCTTTTGAGCTTATGTGTGGTGCTAGTGATCATGCTATAGGAGCTGTTCTTGGGCAAAGAAAGGAAAAGAAGTTGTATATCATTGACTATGCTAGTCGTACCTTGAATGATGCACAACTCAATTATGCCACCACTGAGACGGAGCTTTTAGCTATTATTTTTGCTTTTGATAAATTTAGGGCATATTTGATAGGAGCTAAAATAATAGTTTACACTGATCATTCAACTATTACATATTTGTCAGAAAAGAAAGATGCAAAGCCTAGACTAATTCGTTGGGTCCTTTTGCAGGAATTTGATTTAGAGATTCATGACAAGAAAGGAACCGAAAATCTTATGGTAGATCACTTGTCAGACTTGAGTTGGGGGAAGAAGAATAAGAAGAAGTCCAAATTAATGAAGATTTCCCCTAAGAGCATCTTCTTCTTCTAACAAATATGCAAGTTCCATGGTATGCAGACATAGTTAATTACCTTGCTTGCAAGATTACTCCTCCTAATCTTTCTTATCAATAAAAGAAAATTTTTTTTCATGATGTTAAATTTATTATTGGGAGGAGCCTTTCTTGTTTAAGTATTGTAATGACCAACTCTTTAGAAGATGTGTGCCGGAGGAAGAGATGGAGAGTGTTCTTTGATTTTGTCATTCTTTAGAATGTGGAGGACACTTTGGAGGAAACAAGACAGCGACCCACGTATTAGAAAGCGATTTGTATTGGCCTAATGCTTTTAACTTTGTTCATCTTTGTGATCATTGCCAAAGGTTAGGGAATATCTCCAAGAGACATAGGATGCCGTTGAACAACATTCTTGAAGTGGAGATCTTTGATGTTTGAGGCATGGATTTCATGGGACAATTCCCCTCTTCCTATTCCTCCAATACATCTTAGTGGTTGTGGGTTATGTCTCTAAATAGGCAAAAGCCATTGCCCTTCCCAATAATGATGCCAAGAGCGTGATGAGTTTTATCAAGAAATACATCTTCACACATCATGGTGCTCTTGGGGCAATTATCATAGATTGAGGTAAACATTTTTGTAATAAGTATCTAGATTCTCTTCTTGCAAAATATGGTGTTACTTATCATGTAGATGCCCCATACCATCTACAAACAAGTGGACAAATGGAGGTAACTAATAGAGAGATTAAGAAGATTTTAAAGACTATGATTGGTCAATCAAAGAAGGAGTGGTCCAAGAAGCTTGATGATGCACTCTAAGACTATAGAACTGCATTCAAAACACCAATTAGTATGTTTCCATATCAAATGGTCTATGGAAAGGTATGTCATCTTCTTGTAGAATTAGAATGAAAGGCGTATAGGGTGATACAGTTTCTTAATTTCAATGGCAAAGAGGTGGGAGAAAGGAGATTGCTTCAATTGAATATGATGGATCAAATAAGTATGAATGCTTTTGAGAATGTTAAGATTTATAAGGACCGAACTAAAAAGTGACATGATAAGCATATTATCTTACGGAATCTGAGAGTCAGACAACATATATTGATCTATAACTTTAGACTTCGTCTCTTTTTAGGTAAATTGCGTTCTCGGTGGTCCGGACTGTTCACCATAAAAGAAATTTTTTCACATGGAGTGATTGAGATTGTTGATGAAAATCGAAGCTTCAAAGTTAATGCTTAAAGACTGAAGGTTTGCCAAAATAAAGCTTTTGATTTGGTCAAGACTGTAATAAGTCTCACCTGAAAGAAAGGGACCAGTGAGTCAAGCTTAACGACGATAAACAAAAGCGCTTGTGGGAGACAACCCATATTTTATTTCAGCTTTAAATTAGTTTTTCCTTTTAGTATGTTTAATTACATTCAATTTTGTCTAAGTTTTATTGTTATTATGATCTATTTTCATTCACCAAAGTTAAAGTGTTATTTTTTATGTTTTACAGGTACTTAGAAACAAGGCTTAGGGGACTCCACGACCTGGCCATGTCAAACGCCACGCCTGTGGCCTGAAAATGCTAAAAAAGGGACTTAATATGAAGGCTCAGGGGACTTCATGGCCTCACCGTGTAAAATGCCATGGCCATGGTGTCCAGACACTAAAGAGGGAACTTTTAGATCAGTCCACGACCAGAGCTAGCAAACACTACGCCTGTGGCACGACCTGTATAAAAAAAAAAAGGGGGCGAGACTCAAAGCACCCCATGCCCATGCCACGGCACAAGCCATGCATGTGGTATAGAAGTGATGCAACAAGCTGAATCAGGAGAGCCAGGGCCTAGCCGTGGCATAAGCCATGACTGTGGCACGCCCAACAACACTACGCAGAGAGGCAGGGGGATCCACATGTAGGCCGTGTCCAACACCACGCCCGTGGTGCCCTGCGAGAGCTATTTTTAAAGGTAGGTTTTCTCTCTCAAACCCTAACTCTTCTATTTTAACTTTTCTCTCAAAACACTCTCTCTCTTAAAACCACCATAGCCACATCTCTCTCTCTCTCTCTAAAAATCTCCATAACCACCCATCTTCTTCTTGTTCTTCCTTTTCTCTTTTTCTCTCTACAACCAATCTCTCTCACCTATGACACCTAAGAGATAAAGAACCTCCTCATCTAGAGCACGTTCAAACACTCCGATTCCTGTGCAAAATCCACGAGGAAGGTGGGCAACCACCACACCTCCACCGAAAATTCTACCACCGCCATTCACACTCTCTACACCATAATAAGATAGGTACAATGCTCTTTCTTTAAAACCTATGGTGCCAAATAAATTCATTGATGACCATGCTTTGAGTATGGTGGGTTTGAGAGATGCTGTGATTGAACCATTACAATAGATTGGATGGGGTAATTTTATTACTATGAAGGATTATGTATTTGCACCCTTAACTCTTGAATTTTTTAGTACGTATGCTTCATAATTTATCTCGCTGTGAATTCCATTAAATAAAAAATGTCTTTTCAACTGAGTGAGAGGATGCATGAATTAACCATTAATGAACTTAGTCATATTTTTTGTTTTCCCACTAAAGATGCTAGTCCATGTGTGCGCTCTAGTTTTAGCAAAAATGATGCATGTCATGAGTTATGGCTTCACGCGGCTACAATTCTAAGGGTTCTAAGGCCACTAATCTAAGAAATCCTACTTATCGCTATATCTATAGATTTTTTGCCCACACGATCTTTGGTAGGAAAGAAAGTGATGGTGTGGTAGGGGTGAATGAACTATATTTCTTGTGGACTTTTGAGAATGGGATTAGGCTCAATGTAGGTTATTGGTTAAGTGTGAGATGTAAGAAGGTGGCAAAGGGAAACATAGGTAGTATAGTAATGGGGAGTTTCATTACTAGGATTAGGCAATACCTTAGGGTGTTTAACTCAGACAGATCTCCATATGCAGTGCTAGATTATGGCAAAAACACCCATTTGGATATTGAATTGATGTTGAGGATGAGAATGGTAGTTAAACATGGAGACACATTCCAGTTGGCTGGGGCTGATGAGTAGCCTGAAGTTGGAGATGATGTGATTGAGGAGGCAGATACTGGAGCTAAAGAAGAGGGTAAGGAAGCTAACATAGGAGGTTTACCTCCTACTTTTTTTGGTGCAGGTCCTTGACATTCAGCAGCACAGGCCGAGACTGACGAGGTGTTAGCTTGCATCCTCTCAAGGATGGACATGTTTGACAGCCGAACGGAGAGGATGGAAATGATGATATTTGATTGGTTCACTAGTTTAGATATATCCTATGGAAGCATCAATTCCCGACTTGACATAATGTAGAACCAATATACGAGATTAAATGCACAACTCCAAATGATCATTCAGATGTTGTAACCTCCTCCACCACCTCCTACAGATTAAGTTCCTATTTTCGTACTATTATTTTATTCATTTTTCTAATTTTTAAATTTAGTCTTGTTTATGTTTTTTTTTTGGATAGTGTTTTAGTTTGGTCCTTATATTTATTTTGAACCGTTTATTTATGTTAGATATTTGTTTTTAACTTCATTATTTAGTTTTTCCTCTCTTTTTCAACTTTTATTCATTGGATTCTAATTCATCATATTCCTTAAACTTTTCATTGTATTCCTCAATATAATGACGGTAAGAGGTTCTTAGTTCATCTTTATCTAATAAATCTTACACTTTGTGTTGAGTCATGATTTTAAGATTGGGGAATTATTTGATTTCACACATTAAGGACAATGTGCTAGATTAACTTGGGGAAGGGAAAGTTTTGCTTATTGAATGGAAATTTTTGCTTATTCTTTTTACATTATTAGTTCAATATGGTTGGGATAATTATAATCAAGATTAAAAATTATCATAATTTAGTAACTTGTTACAAATTTAGCAGTTTTTCTATTATAGTATGTTTTAGTTTAAACTTGAACTCTTTAACTAAATAATATTCCTTTATGCGAACATTTATTTTTAAGATCATAAACACCATTTTTGAAATTATTATTTTAACCTTGGCATTCCTAGAACAAAATTAGAAATTTCTTTGAGGCAAAATTTTTAAAATGCTCACATTAATTAGACATTCTTTGTTGAATTTCATATTTTAGCCTAGACCACCCTAACTTAATTATGACCCTTGCAATCAATTTGAAGCCTATAACCAATATTCTTCTTATTTACCCCTATTAAAACCTAGCCTTTAAACCAATTTTAAATTTTTATCCCAAGTGCAATAATGTATAGTTGAAGGATTTAGTTTTATTAAAACATAACAAGAAAATAAAAGGGAGAAATTTTTCATTTAAATACTAGCGAGTGGAGAAATTAGAAAAATCAAAGAGAAGCACTCAAAAAAGCAAACAACCAAAAATTCAAGTTTGGGGAATTTATTCTTAGCAAGGAAGAAATTATTCAAGAATTATGAAGAGACCTTACCAAAGCATCTCTAGTATTGAACTAGTGAAAAACTTCAAGATAATATCCCTTTACAAATAAGAGTACATGTTTTAATATAATTAAAATCTTGATATTATACACTTTTTGCACTCTTTGTTATCCTATATCCATCTTTTTTGTTTTAACTAAATCAATCCTACAAATCCTATTACAACCTTAATAAAAGACCTTTTGATCTTGATAATGGTATAGCATTTAAAATTATGAAGAAGAGATAACTAATTTTGTCTATGGGAATGTTGAATTTAAATTCCTCATCTATTATTTAAATGTTAATAATTTTTGTGAAAATTCATATGTTATCTATCATAGTTTGATTAATTATTGGTGTTAATGTCTTATTAATTTACATTCACACTAAGGAATGTGTTTTGTTAAAAGTTTGAATTTTTGCAAAAATATGGCTTGCATGGGAAACACCATATTCAGCTAATTTGTCTATTTTCTTTTGTTTTGTTTATTTTTTATCTTATTGTTTGAGGACAAACAATGTTTTAAGTTTGGAGAACTTTGATAGGTCGTATTTTTATAGCATTTTTAACTTAGTTTTTATTAGGAATTTTAGCATTTTTAATTACTTTGATTAGTTTTTATTTAGATTTATTTATGTTTTCTATTAAGTTTTCTTGATTTTTGATAAGTTTGATTTGAAGAGTTTTTAACAGAAAAATAGCCAAAATTTGTATCAAAAAAGGTTGGAGCTGAAATTTGGAGTTAAAAGTTCAACATGGCCAAGTCAATAAAGTACATGGTCGTGTTACCAAGAGAGCTAAAAATTCAAGTGGGCTGAATTCAACTATTTAGCCCGTGTAGATTTAAACCCCAGGCGTGGCCTGTGCATGAGACTGCATGAGAATAATAAAAGGGCCCACCTTAACATTTCTCCACCCAATTTGGTGAAAGAAGATCCCTAATTAGGAAGAAGTACAACACAAAATCAGTTTCCTACTCAAATAATATTTTCTCCTAATTAGGCCAGCTAGTTTCCTACTCAAATTCGAAGATACCCTATGAAGTTTATAAAAAGAGAGGTCACAACAGCGATTTGGAGGATCGAATTTTAGATCTTAGATCTTTGTTCTATTCTTTTCTTATCTTTTCTTTCTTTTGACATTTCGAGTATTCAAGGTGTGTACAGAATCAAGGAAGCAGTCTACGCTATTCATTGACTAGTTTTTATATCTAAACTCTTAATCTTGTTTTTATTTTTCATTATTCATATTGATTATGCAATTATTTTCAAATTTAATTGAGTTTTATTTAATTACTATGTCGAACTAAACTCTCATATTAGGGATTTGATGTAGCTCAATTTTTAATCCAATTTATGATATTAGATTTGCTTTTCCTTGTTGAAGATATAATTTATTATTAAACTTAATGCTTCCAGGCATAGTTTCTCCCCTAGATTGATTTATTTCATTAAGCACTATCGGAAGAAGGGTTTTTGATAAGAAAAAGGTAATAAAGTACATGGGAATAATAACTTTATGTGGAAGCTATATGCTTTGACTCATGTGGGGTTTTCATAAGTTAACGACCTTAGGTTATGAATTCTTAAGCAAACCATAAAACTGAATCATTTAATTAATGTTTGATTGTACTATTAGGAGATAGGTAATTAGACGGGGTTAAAATAGCTAACAATGTATTGGGAGAGCTTGTTAGTGATTTTAGGGTTGTTTCCCCTACTTGAACAATTAAAATTGATTAACAAACTAATAAAATAAATTGGATAAAATTAAGTGAAGTCAAAATCCCTAATAGCTTTTAAACCTTGGTTTCTTTTCATAAATTGTTCTTGTTGAATTCTTTTGTATTATTTATTTTACTTTATTTACAGTTATTCTCTTTATTATCATTTAAATAACAGTATGTTAACATAATTTTGGAACTTGGTAAACAATCTTCATGGGATGATACTCTACTTACTCTTTATTACTTGTTGCGATTTTGTACACTTGTGGAAACTGTTGTCAAGTGACTTACAGTGGGTCTCATTTCTCAATTTCTCAATTGGAGACACAAATCCTAACATTGGTTGTGGAAGCCTATTGATTATATGAGCTGTTGCTCTCATGGATTCTGCCCAAAATAAGTCGGGGGCATTTTTAGTGTGTAACATGCTTCGACAAACTTTTGCAAGTTGCTTATTTTTTCTTTCAGCAATTTCATTCTGTTGTGGTGTGACTGGACAAGTCAATTGTCGCTAAATTTTGCATTGATAAAGATAAGTAGAGAACTCATCAAAGACATATTCACCGCCATTGTCTGTATGAAGACATTGGATTTTCTTACCAACTTCACTTTCTACGATTGGCTTTAATTCTTTGAACTTTGCTAGAGTTTTAGATTTTTCTTTCATAAAATAAACCCAAATGTATCTAGAATAATCATCAATAAATGTAACCATATAATGCATACCATTTATTGATGACTGTTTTACTTTTCCAAACACGTCTGAATGAATCAACTCTAGTGGTTCTTTAACTTTGAAAGTTGAATCTTCATATGCTAGTTGATGCATCTTCCCATACTAGCATCCTAAACGTACTGATTTAGTGCGAGCCTCAAGATTTGGTAGTCCTCTAAGTGAAGACTTGTTCATCATTAACTTCGTTTATGATAGTTGACATGTCCAAGCCATGCATGCCACAAATCCACCATCTCACCGCTTCTTGTTTTGTCAACATAAGTCTCCTCTGCTAGCATTATATACATGGAATCTACTTTTACTCCTTCTGTTTCAAGTGTATCAATAATTTTAACTTGTTGACACATCTTGACATCATTTAGGCCAAAAATAATAAATTTGCCAGAGTCTATCAATTGCGAGACTGAAAAAAGATTTTTCCTCATTCCTGATACTCTGTAGACATTATCTAGCTGCACTTGCTTTTTATTATGATAGGAGTCAATCACCGTATTAGCAATATGCTTAATTGGTAATTTTGCATCATTTTCAGTTGTCACAACTCGCTTGCCTTTATATTTTGAAGAATTGTGAAGCTTGCCTTTATCTCCTGTCATATGACTAGAACACCTAGAATCAAAAATCCAGTCTTTCTCATAATTAACTCCATGAGAGTAAATAGCACTAGAAGCTTATTCTTCTTCCTTTGCTAATGCCATGAGATTGGGCACTTCAATTACTTCTAAACTAGACTCTTCTTTCGTTATTTTCGTACTTGCAAAAAATGCCTCAAGATTCCATTCTGGTTCATTTTGCTGACTTGTACTTGCTACTGCTACATTACCTTATGCGGTCTTTTTATTATGCCAACATTCTATAGCATAATGTCCCTTTTTGCCACATACGAAACACTCGCCATCTTGACGTTTAATGGGTTTAGATTGTCGATTATTTTGGAATTGACTCTATTGAGCTCCTCTAGATTGGAAATTTCCTCGTGTGTGGGACTATCTCTGTTGAGCTCCCCTTGATTGAAAATTTTCTTGTGTTTTCCTCTCTGTCTAGCCATGAATTTGATTCCTCCTTCTATTGGTGAAGAGCGCCACCTCTTCTGTATTTGATGAAACTCCAACCATTTGCTTTGCTAGAGTTCCTTGACTTGCCAATAGATTCTCCAACTCTTCAATTGAAGGTTGTGTGGGCCAAACTTGTATTGCAGCAATAAATCCTCTATATTGAGGTTGTAAATTGCGAATGATTATTCACCTCATTCTGTCATTGTTGACTATGGATGCCTCATCCAGTTCTGCAATTTCTCTATAAAGAGACTTCATCTTTGTGAAGTGTTGACTGATTGTCATATCACGTTGTGTGATAAAGATTAGCTCATTTTCTAAGACTTGTAGTCTTGCTTTATTTTTCTTTGAAAAGCGAGAGGCAAGTGCATCCTAAGCCTCCTTTGGTTTGTTAGCTTCTCTGATGTGCTCCATCATTTCGTCTTCAATTGTCATTTTAATAACGAACATGCCCCTTCCTACTTTAATCTTCCAATTCTTTAGAAGATTATTATCATCTAGTGGTGGTGGTGTGGTCTCCATTATAGCAACAACCTCCTAGACTTCTTGACCTTGCAAATATGACTCCATGCAGGTCTTCCATATATTGTAATTATTGTTGTTGAGTTTTTTTATGCTCTCAGCATTACTTGATTCTGCCATTGTGTCTTCGTATTAGTAGCCTCAAAATTTACCAAGGTGTGGTTCCAAACCAACAAACTTTACAGTTCCAAACTGTACACAAGCAAAATCTTGAGAACAACTCAAACCAAGTAATAGACCAA
Organism: Jatropha multifida; assembly: GCA_948099535.1. NCBI lineage: Eukaryota > Viridiplantae > Streptophyta > Magnoliopsida > Malpighiales > Euphorbiaceae > Jatropha > Jatropha multifida. Next base: position 3,990 of record CANUEX010047021.1, on the reverse strand, counting down.
AGAAAAAAAAATTTTCTAATGTAACTGTATACGTAAATAGTAACCATATACGTGAACAACAATAATAGCAGTATACTTGAATAGTAACAGTGAACAGTATTGGACTTAATAGTGATGGACTATGTAACAGTAACTCCAATAGTAACTATTCACCATAAACGTTAAGTTACTATTTTATCATTCATCACTTCATTATTTCTGTAACTGCTTTTTGAACAAACTTTCTCAAAAGATTCATTGTAATTTGCTCTTCATCATGGTATATTTATTTTCGAAATATATCCACGGATCTGGTATCAATCTCTGATTAGTTGGACTTTAAATTAAGCAGTAGTTCAATAAAAAATTCCTTTCTGATAAGGAAGGTCAGTCAAAGTTCCAACCATAGAGCGTAGTCAGAAAAAATTCTTGACTATAATATTTGAACTTGCTAAAATCGAAATTTGATACCACTTGTAGAAATTTAATAAAATAAAATAAATACCCAATTAAATATTGGACTTAATTAGAAATATTTATTTTATTAGATATTAAATAAAAAATTTTACAACTCAAAAAATTTTCTCACATTTTGCCACACTCGCACACACCTTCTCTTCTTCCCTCTTTTTTTCTTATTTGCTTTTCTTTGTTGAAATTACTCTTTCAAGCTATAGCCTATTTATAGGCAAAATACTTGGTAGCCAAATACAAAATGATGACTACAATCTTACCAATTTTGTCAACAAATATAAACTGTCGTTTTCTCTGTTGACTTCTCTTTTCTTTTTTCTTTTTACTTTTGTTAACAAATATTTTTTTTTTACTTTTTTGGATATAAATTAATTTCTTCAATATTTTTAGTCATAAAAATGCACAATAATTCTCATTTATTTGAGGAGTGGAAAGTCTCGAGTTTGAGTCCTGCCGACAACAGTTGTTTTCACCAATTTGCTAAGGGGAGTGCTACCCCCTATTGTATAGCCCGTAGTGTTATTTCGGTCCATAAATGTGTACACACTCAATTTTTGCTCCAAAAATAGACTCAGTGATGATAACTTTTATTACTAAAGAAGATGTTGAAGCAGCCGATGAACCTGATCCGGAAGCGATGATCCGAGTTTAGAAAGACAATCCTTAAATCCACTATTTCACATTCATGGCATAACGAGGTCCACAAGCGCATCTAGGGTTTGCCCAGGACGCGCCTTGGCGCCCTACAACACTCCTTACATCACTCGGACCATTTTTATAAAAATCAAGTCAGTTCACTGGTGGGGCCCACAAGGACCCTCGTGGTGCCCACTAGGGACCCTTAAGGGGCCCATCAGTGGTGATAACGTTTCTTTGTGGCAAAATGAGTTCGGAATGTCTGATTGATTCAATTCTCAAATTAGGTTTTTTAGTTTAAGAAACCAGACCTATTAGGTCATTTTCACTTTTTCGGGGTTCATGCCAAAACGGGCTTGAAATGGATCTTGGGTTCATCTGGGATAAATTTTTATGCTCTGCATCAAAATATTGTTGTTTGGACCAATTTCGTGAAAAATTAAAAACTGGCTCGTTTGTGGGGCTCACTGATAGGGGCCATCATTTCCACGTGCCACATAAGTAGTGAATAGTGACATAATTCTTCATTTGCCTATAAATAGACATTTGATAGTTAGGGTTAGGATGGCATTCTTTTGATCAAAGGCTTGGAGATAAAAAAAAAAAACAACAAAACAAAACAATTAAAATCAAACACAAAATCAAACGAAAAACATAACAAAAACACAATTCTCCATAAAAATCTTAAGAGTTATACATAGTTTGTGAATTAGAGAGTGTGATCAACAAGAAGTTAGTGAGTCCTTGGATTGTTAAACACTTCTAGAAATACAAAATCAACAACACATTCTCAAATCACCAACAAAGGTTGGAGTTCTTGAGGTGTTCTTCATCAAACTTCAAGCAAATCAAGTTTTATATTCAAAATTAGGTATCTGAGAGTCTAAACCCTATTATTGTGATTTTCAATTTATTTTCTATCTTAAAACTTCAAAATAGTGAGTTTTATTAGAGGAACAGGTAAAAACTCAATTTTGCATCAAGTTTGGTACATTTCTACGCAGCGAAGGCACCAGCCTTAAGGGGAAGGTGCCATGCCTTGCAACGAAGGTGCACGCTTTCATGGGAAGGCTGGCACCCTCCTTTTAAGGCGCTAAAAAATGCTTGTATTTTACTTTTACGAGTATTTATTTTTGCTCTATTCTTGCTCTTGATATTATTGTCATTTTATATCTTGTATTTAATTTTCTGTCAAATTTTATGTTTCTGTCGATATTTATATTTTGTCAATTTTGATTTTTTTTATTTACTATTTATTTCATGCAATTAATTATTTTATTGGACTAATATTTTTGTTCTTGATGATTTTCCATTAATATTTGCTTTCATCATGTTGTTTGAATGTGTGGTTGTGTTATAATTATTGAATATATTTATTTAAATTTTCTAAGTTTGATATAATTTATTTAGGAAATTTGTAATTTATTATTTAAAGGGGTTTGTAATATGTCACGACCCAAAACCGTGGCACTAGGACCTAGGTAAGCTTAAGGCCCCCGAGGCCCGTAGTAAGCCTAAACTATCAAATTCCAATCCTATTATCATTTGACTATCAGAATAGTAAGCCCATATTATGACATTTTCAAAAATCAATCAGAGTTAATAATCCTGATCCAGCATTAGTATTAAGTACTATTCGTAGCTCGGGCCCACATTCATTTAATAAAAATATAATCTTATACAAATATGTATTTGTCATAATATGATCAAACTATTGCTATCATACAGTCTCCATATAGTCATAAAACACTCCACGATTTATTTATAATCACATGATAATTCTTTTACAAGCTAGTATTTATTTAAATATCCTAACTGCGGAGTTAAATAAAATGTGCGAAGTATTTCAAATATTAACAGAGAGTTATACTAACGTGATCAATCCTCTGCGAAGAAGGAAGTAGAGTCTTATAGACCAACAGTATCCTTATTTCCTGAAAAATATTTATGGAAGGGGAGTGAGTTTCATTAAACTCAGTGAATAATAATAAATAATGCAAACTCACACATTCAAGCAGTATGCTTTCACAATATAATGAATGACATACTTCACAAGCACGTGACATACAACAGCATCTTCAAACAAGTCACATTCAAATACTCACAGCATGTGAAAATTAGTCAGTGATGTCACAAATCCACCTATTGGCCCCAGGCCAATTCTATAATAATATATATATAATAGGGAGTTGATCTCCCATACTAGACCCACTGACCCATAGTGACACACGTCGTCCCAATTTCCACCCAGATACAAAAGCAGATTATTTCACACCACAATTATTCACAAAAATATTCAATACAATAAATGCAATATGTGAATGTAATCAAGGGCGGAAATTATAAATTTTGAGAACTGAGATATTATATATCAAATATTGAGATTATGAAACTGAGATATTATATTCGGAAAATGAGGAATATCAATATAGCAATAAGAAATGATTCATAATAATTTAAATAATATGAAGAATATATGATATGCATATGAAGTGCATGTATGCAGGATGGTGTGCATCATTTATTATTACTCACAGTGACCGCAGAATACTACTCAGGTCTGTCCTGGGTTCTGATTTGGAGGAGCGGTGGAGGAATTTGGTCGATCTAAGAAACACATATATTAAGAAAATATAATTAGTTACTGACTCCTTTAATTAAGAATATTATTCTTAGAGACCTTATTTTATTTTTCTGACTAAATTTCTAATAATTCACTAACCTTACTATTTACTATCAATTAATTTATTTACTTATTTGGCATCTAGTCTAGATATTAATTCTATTTACTTCATCACAAAATATATTTATTCAACTCACCATATGTATTTAATTAATTCTACCAAATATTCATCCTTATATTAATTACCATCAAAATACCTACTAAAATTTATTTTCCAT
>CANUEX010046972.1:0-76792 GCA_948099535.1 Jatropha multifida | reverse complement strand
GTCCATAAGACTCTGCTTTCTTCTTCGCAGAGAAGTGATCATGTTAGTATAAACTCTCTAGTAATATTTAGAATACTCCGCATATTTTATTTTACTCCGCAGTTAGGATACTTAAATAAATATTGGTTTGTAATAGAATTATCATATGATTATAAATAAATTGTGGAGTGTAAATGACTATTTGGGAGACTGTATAATAGGAACAGTTTGAACATATTATGACAAATAAATTTTTATATGAGCCTGAGCTACGAATAGTACTTAATACTAATGCTGGGTCAGAATTATTAACTCTGATTGTTTTATGAAAATGTCATAATATGGGATTACTATTCCGATAGTCAAATGATAATAGGGGTGAATTGTGATAGTTTAGGCTTACTACGGGTCTCGGGTGCCTTAAGCTTATCTAGGTCCTAGTGCCGGTCCGGCGCACGATTTTGAATCGTGACAGATAATTTTTTTATTGTACGAGGACCATCAATTCAATTGTTGATTTTTGAGCGATACTTTCTTTTCGTATAATATAAATATTAAATTAATAAATAATTTTAAAATACTATGATTGGAAAATAGTTTGTCAGTGAGCATTATTTTTGTCGAAAGGCCGTTGCTATGTGCGCCTTTTTTTCCTAAAGGAAAAATAATCCCACTTACATCGACCTATCTTTTTTATCTAACGACGTCGTTAGTTTTTTCCTGGGCTCAGAGGAGGAGACAGAGGCTGCTAGCGCGGAGCAGCGCAACCGGGCGGCCGACTCACGATCTGGCTAGTGTCTAGGGTTTCGTTTCTATCTTCGCTCACCTCCCATTTTTATTACTCAATAGAGCTTCAATTTTGACTTCTCCTGTCGCCGGTAGGATTTCATATCTGCTAGTATATTTTCTTTTCTTATTTCATACCTTCCAATATAGCTGAACAAAACAAGGAGAGGTGAAATGACAAGAAAATACAGCGATTCCAGTGATGACGATAGGAGTCTACGTCGTCGTCACGAGGGGAGGAGTGGTGATAAGGATGGAGGGGGAAACGGGGACCAGGAAGTTAGGGATAGAGAGGAAAAGAGGGAAAAAGATGTCCGAGAACTAGAGGAACAGAACGGATTGCATGAAAATTCTGATGAAGAAGGAGAACTGGTGGAGAGAGAAAGGAACGGGAGAGATGGAGAGAGAATAAATAGTGAGCGTAGGGTTAGGGTTAAAGAGGATAGCCGAAGAAGGGATGAGAGTGGGCGTCGAAGGCGAGAAACTGAGGATAGAAGAAGGGAACACCGTCCTTCAGATGAGATAGATGAAGATAGTAGGGTAAATAGTAAATCAGAACGAGAGAGGGATAGGCACAGTAGATCAGAAAGAGATAGAGAAAAAGAAAGAGAAAGAGAGAAGGAAAGAGAAAGGTATGATGACAGGCACAGAAAGCATAGGAACAGAGAGGATGATAGGGAGACTAGAAGACATAAAGAGAAGAATGAAATAAGAGAAGATGGTGGCGGTGCAAAGGTAATTGAGGATTCAAAACCTCAAAAGACAGTATTAGGAGAAGGTAATTTGAACAATGAAGCAACGAATTTGGGCCGCAGTGGAGGGGTTTACATTCCTCCTTTTAAGTTGGCTCGAATGATGAAAGAGGTTCAGGACAAAAGCAGTGTTGAATATCAGAGGTTGACATGGGATGCCCTTCGTAAGAGTATAAATGGGCTTGTAAATAAGGTTAACGCCACAAACATTAAGAACATTATCCCAGAATTGTTTTCTGAAAATCTGATTCGAGGAAGGGGTCTGTTTTGCCGGTCATGTATGAAGTCTCAAATGGCTTCTCCGGGTTTTACTGATGTGTTTGCTGCCTTGGTTGCTGTTGTGAACACTAAATTCCCTGAGGTGGGTGAGCTTTTGTTAAGAAGGATAGTTCTGCAGCTCAAAAGAGCATATAAAAGGAACGACAAGGTGCGTTATTGACCTATGTTTTTGTATTTTGGGTTTTTAATTTATTTGTTGGTCCTGTTCTTAATATATTTTTTTATTTTTGCTGTATGAACAGCCTCAATTGCTAGCTGCTGTTAAATTTATAGCTCATCTAGTGAACCAGCAAGTGGCTCATGAGATTATTGCTCTAGAACTCCTTGCTGTTTTGCTCGAGAATCCCACTGATGACAGTGTTGAAGTAGCTGTGGGCTTTGTCACAGAGTGTGGATCCATACTCCAGGATGTGTCAGCAAAAGGCCTGGATGGTGAGTATGCTATTCTTCTTCCATATGCTTCTGCGAGAAGTATTATTATGGCTGTAAAGTTGTTTTATTGTTTTTATTGAATATTTGTATGATTACAAACTTTCTGCATATATAATGTATATCTGCTTGTATTTACATCTTGTGACTATTGCTTTTAGTTCAGCTGTTTAGTTTGGTTAGGGCATTTGCAATTTTTTCCCCATTGGACGGTAGAATAGTGGATTGAAAATAATGGTATCATTGTGAATTTATGTAATGTAGATATTTGGAAAAAAAGGCTTTTGTACTCTGTGAAATGGAGTGGTGTTTTACTCATGGGTGTCATATTCATGGTAGCTAGTACTTTTGTACTTGTTGGTGGTTCGGACTGTTGATGGATTGAGTGATAGTGTGATTAGTTGCTTCTCAACTGAAAACTGTACACAACATGGAACCACAGATGTTTTGGGTTTCTGTTTCCTCTTCTGAGAAATTAGGAACCGCAGATATTTTGACACAAGATTTTTTGCTTTTGCAGGAGCTTTTGAACGATTTCGTGGAATTCTTCATGAGGGAGAAATTGACAAGCGGGTGCAATTTTTGATTGAAGGCCTATTTGCCATTAGAAAAGCCAAATTTCAGGTGCATTTTTTCCCTTTAATGATTGTGTTTATGATGTTTTATATATGTCATGCAATAGCCTGAACTGCTTATATGAATGTATGCCACTACAGGGGTATCCTGCTGTTCGTCCAGAGTTGGACCTTGTAGAGCTGGAAGACCAGCTAACACATGAGATATCGCTTCAAGAGGACATAGATCCTGAGATCACCCTTGGTATGCTTTAGAAAATAAATTTGCAGTTACCCAGTGTAAGTAATTAGGTATTATTGTATAATGTGGTTAATGCATTTTTTTGTTTTTGTTCAGATATCTTCAAACCAGATCCAAATTTCCTTGAGAATGAGAAACGCTATGAAGAATTGAGGAAAAGCATCCTTGGTGAGGAGTCTGAGGATGAAGAAGGTTCTGATGCCGTTTCAGGTGATGAGGATGAGGATGAGGATGAGGATGATGATGATGAGGGAGATGAATCTGAAGAAGATGACGAAGAGCAGATGCAAATAAAAGATGAGACTGAAACTAATCTTGTAAATCTTCGGAGGACAATTTACCTAACCATTATGTCTAGTGTGGATTTTGAGGAGACTGGCCACAAGTTACTGAAAATTAAACTTGAGCCGGGACAGGAGGTAAGTAATTGATACTTAGGTTGCATGTAATGCTCTACAAGCAATCCCATCCATGTTAGGCATATAGTCTGATGGTAACTTTATATTTAATCATATTAGTTGGAATCTAAATATAGACATGCATATTACTATATTAAGTGCTGCCACTTGCTACTACAGCAAGATTTTTGTTCATGCTACTTAAAAAGAGCATGAGTTTGGTCTTTTTGCATTTTTTTTTTTTTTTGTTAGATGAAAGCAGTAGATTAATTTAAGGCTACATTAGATCGATCGCTTGTGATATATTGAGGGCTTGTAAATATTAACAGGTAGCAAGGGGATGCCATACAGTTTACAGTTTGTCAATCATTTTCAAGAGAAAAAAAGAAGGTTTATGATAGCTTTTTACATGCACTAATTGCTACTAAACCAAAACTCTAACATATTTAGCCATCTAATTTTTAGTGCTGAGAGTGGACTATTATCTGAAAAGTTGTTATTCTTTTCTTCAGTGAATTCCAATAGCTAGCACGAGGGATTTAACCCAATACTTTTTCTTTTCTGTACAAGAATATCCTTCCTGAGCCAGATGCACCTCATAGGAACCCTGAGAAACACCTAGGACCAATAAGCTAATTCACTTCATAATTCATTTTGGTAGAGCGAATTTACCAAATGGGAAATTTACCTTAACACTGTAGTGTGAGTACAATTACTACTTTCTGTTGCTATTGAGTGGAAGTTTGCATTTTCTTTCTCATGTTCTTGCATGCTTCACTATTTCCTCAGGTTTTTAGTTTGTTTTACTGGGTTTCTGGCATATGTTTTTATGGATGATCAGATTGGAATAATCTGATTTGACTTGGCATAAGAACAGGTTTACATTCTGTTATGTCATTTAGCTTTCCGATGATTTTATGTTGGCCTTTTTTTAATATATTACTTGGCAACGGATCATTTTCTCCCATTGTCCTATGTAGATGGAACTATGCATTATGCTCTTGGAATGCTGCAGTCAAGAGAGAACTTACCTCCGCTACTATGGTCTTTTGGGGCAGCGGTTTTGCATGATCAACAAAGTATACCAGGAAAATTTTGAGAAGTGCTTTGTTCAGCAATATTCCATGATTCATCGGCTAGAAACAAATAAGTTGCGTAACATTGCGAAGTTTTTTGCTCATTTACTTGGTACTGATGCTTTGCCTTGGCATGTGTTAGCCTATATCCGTTTAACTGAGGAGGACACTACTTCTTCTTCACGCATATTTATCAAGATTCTCTTCCAGGTAATTGAATTGATCCATTTTGATATCACATCTATTTCTTTTTCGTTTTATGGTTTTACCATGCATGGTGTTCTTTACGTGGATTGTTATAACGAGGTGGGTTATGTGTTGGGTCTTTGCCAACTTTGTTGTGAAACTATAATTGCAACCCAGATGATAAAACAATAGGTAGGAAAAGAATTTGTATGAGACATTTGAAATTTGTTGTGAAAGTCAACTATAGGATAGAAATTGCATGTGTGGTTTTGGAGAAAGAAGCATAGGGAAAGAGAAAGAGTCAAAGAGAGTGAAAACAGGGAAGAAAGAAGTAACAACTATAAAATAGATATTGAGAGGGTAGAAATTAATCCAATGATGATCCAAAGCAGTCTGGACGTGGTGGAGGGTACATATTATACTGTTTATTATTGATGATGAGCCAGAGGATGTCTGTTATTGGCTGAACATGTTAAATAAACATTGCCTTGGTCAACAACTAAAGTATGGTGATTATCATTGAGCTCAGTCTGCTTGATGCTGAGTTGTGTGATAAAATAAATTTCAATGTAAAATCCTGAGATGTTTTCTTATATGCGTTTGCATGTGAAATCATAGGGTTACAACAGAACATTTTTATCTTGTATCTTGTAGGTTAGAGCTAATCTATGATCTCAATTTGTGCTTGCTGCAAGTGTAGAATTTATAGATTTTTATGTTATACGTGCGTTTTTATGTTATATGTGCATCACTTTTGTCCTGGAACATTTTTCTTGAGGAACAAACAAAGGCCAAAAGAAAATTTACTCAGGTAGAAACTGGATGGTGTTTTACTTATGGATTTCAACTTTGTATTATCTGGTGCAGGAGTTGTCAGAGCATCTAGGCATTCGTACATTGAATGAGCGCCTTACAGATCCTGCTATGCAAGACTCATTTGAATCTATTTTCCCCAGAGATAACCCCAAGAACACTCGCTTTTCCATCAACTTTTTCACATCCATTGGGCTGGGTGGAATAACTGAAAATTTACGCGAGTACTTGAAGAATATGCCCCGGCTTATCATGCAACAACAAAAACCTGTCTCAGACTCTGAGCCAGATGATGAATCTGGAAGCTCCGATTCATCAGATTCTGGTTCAGAATCAGAATCAGAATTGGATTCTGGCTCAGATTCATCGAGCTCAGAGTCAGATGAGGATGAAAGACACCGGAAGCGAAATAGGAGAAGTGACAGAGATGATAGAAGAAAGAAGAGGAGGAGAGATTAGGGAGTCTTTCTGCTGCAAGGTGGAAAACTTTATGTTATAAATTTTTTAGATTTTTTTTTAAAAGCAATCATGTAAATAGGAGTGTTATCTACAAGCCCTCTTTCCATTAGAATCTGGGTAAGTTAACATTTTGTTTGTATTCCAAGTAGTTGTTGACTACCACCCTGTACTCTATGTTGCTTTATCATATTATTAGCAGAAATTTTGGATTTGTTTAAGTGATTGTTGCTTAGATACTTGAAAGATAATTTATGGCTGCACTTTTGAATTTAATTGAAATAATAAGAAACGTTGTTGAAAAATATAATTGCAGTGTATTTGAAAGTTTTGTTTTGCTTATTGATTCCCCTTTTGTTGCTCTCTCTGAAGCCTGTAGTAGCTTTAGCTGTGTCCTGTTTGGTAATTGACTGCTGAAGTTGAAGGTTGAAGTTAACAGCTGAGTAATCTGATGATTATGGTTGAGATTGAGACCTTCTGTGACAGAAGGAACTAACATTTAATTAATTCAAACTCTTGATATAACAATTAGGTGGGATAATATTATCTTAGAATGCAAAAAATGATAAAAATAAAACAAAGAAAGGAAGTAAAATCAAATTTTGTTTATGAAAATATTGAGTCGTACAATAAAAAACGACTGGTTTCATCTTAAACTTAAAAAGTTAAAAAAGAAAAGAAAAAAAGAGTTTTTGCCCAAACGGTGGCCTATCAGCACAAACTTTCCACGCGACGGAATCCCCTCGTTAAATAAAAAAAACTGTCCGCAGAATGAAAGGGACGACGCGCCGGGTATGGGACGGTTAGTGCTTTACTCATACGCGACCCGTCGAATTAGTTGAATTACCCGTCCTGTTTGGGCACGCGACAGGTTGAATGGGAGGTCGGATCCATTGGGACGGATCAGATAAAATATTAGTATGATTTTTTTAAAAAAAAGATAAATATTTAAAATTTTGTCAAATCTTAAAGGAATTATAATTTTGATTTCAATGAAAATATTGATATTTTAAAATAAATAGATGTAATAAAGATGTTAAAAAAAGGGTAACTTAATTGCAAGAGAGCCACAATAATATTTGTTAAATTGCAGCAATGAATTTATTAAAATTATATAATGATTATTTTGTCATTTATTTAATTAAAGAGAATTATCTCCGTGGTTTTCCAATTTAATTTTTTTTAATTTGTCATTTACTTTTTCATAAAAGAGATATTGAAAATAAGTGAAATGACAAGCAATTTAAAATTTATTTTTTAAATGAAATATTAAATAAAAGCAAAATAGTTAATTTATAATTTTAATAAATTTATTTTTCTCAATTTAACAAATATTAATGTGATAATAAGGTCACTTTAAAAAAATTATTAAATAACATTTTCCCTCATTTTTTAATTGTCTTAAATTATTTCTCTTTTACGAAATGGAATAAGTCGCCCAAATTAATTTCTTAATTGTATTATTATAGTCTTATTTAAAATCTTATTGCTACTTTTTCCATTTAATTCAATTTTTTTGGAAGTAATAACTAATATTTTTTTTTTTTTGAGAATAGGAAGTAATATCTAATATCAATATACTATTACCTTGTCCACAGAAAAAAAAACAATATACGATTACTAAAATAAAAAAAATGGATAGAATTAATTGTTCAAATTATTTAACTAATTTCTTTTAATTTAAAAAAAATTAATTTTGTAGGATGAAAGGACTTTATTAGACATAGCATATATCGGACTGGATTTTTACATTATTCGCTTTTGACTCGATTGTCATGGCATTCATCTTATCTTACTAGCTAAACGAAGCGGATTGTATCCGACTCTAACGGAATGGACATTTATCGGGTCGGACAAAATAACCAACCCTGAAAGAAACGTTTCGCTTTTTATTTACCTTTTTCTTTAGGTCAGAGCGTGGCTTAGAAAGCGAAAACATTTTTGCTTTGTAGAAAGGGAAAAGTAAAAAAAATAAAATAAGATAAAAACAACGCCGTTTTATGAGTCATCCTAATTCCTACGGAACAAAGTAATCTCCACTGTAAATATGGTCTTTTCTGTGTCTTATTAAAAACCGACTGTTTATCATTGAAAACCGACATGAACGGTTTCTCTGATTAACAACAAATTTAAAGAGAGAGAGAGAGAGAAAAAAAAACGAAAGAAAAAGAGAAAGCAGACGTTGTAGTTCCTCTTCAAACGACAAAGACCAACCTCTCAAACCCCGTTTTCTTGGTTTTGTTTGGCCGGTGGTGCCACCATTAGTGAGCAAGGTGAAGTAAAATTAGTAGTTGTAGCATTCTCATACTAGTTATTAGTTATATATTAGTTATATTTACTAACTCCAATTTCAGATCCGATGAAGAATTCAAGTTCGAAGACTGAAGATTGGGAGGTGAGGGCAGGTGGCATGCTTGTCCAGAGAAGAGAAGCTGATGGTGGTGGTGGTGGGCCTTCGATTACGATCAACGTCTCTCATGGTCCTTCCCAGCACGAAATTCATATACCTGCGCAATCTACTTTTGGTAATCTCTATTTTTATTGTTATTATTATTATTATTATTATTATTATTATTATTATTATTTATTTTGGATTTTTTGTGTTCTAAATTGTTGAATAAGAAAAATGTGGATTCCTGTTGACTAAATTTATCTCAATACTAATTTTTTGCATGTTAATTGGTTTTTAGACGTTATTTAGGTTTTCTTAGAATTGTTTATGGGTTTAAAACGGTTGCCTTTATGTAGAATCCTATTAGAGTTCTCCTGAGATATAACTTTTCATCATGGTTGAAATGGGAGATTGGTGCGTGGGTTTTTTTTGTTATAACCGTTGAGATTGTGGGGTTTTTGTCACTGCATTATTGATAGTTTGATTGCCAATTTCTTAAAGGTTTAGTTGTTTCGTATTATATCTTATCTTTTAAAATGTGTTTTTGAGGTTCTAGTATTTTGTGATTGGTTTTTGTAATTCCTGCTACTTTTTTTTTTTTGCACTGTTGCTAAAATTTCATTCTGGAGTATACAAAATGCTTAAACCTACTGCAATTATCTCATTTAGATATTATATTTGCCTTTTAATTTCAGGGTATATGAAAGAACTTATTGAACAAAAAACGGGTTTGGAACCTAAACAGCAAAAGATTTTGTTTAGAGGAACGGAAAACGAGGATGGTGAGTATTTGCACGAGGCAGGTGTGAAGGACAAGTCGAAGGTTTTGGTTTTGGAAAATGTAATGAGCAAAGAGAAGAAGCTTGAGGATATGAAAGAAAGTGAGGGCACTTCAAAGGCCGAGTCGCAGGAAAGTGAGGAGATGTCACAGAGCATGATGAAGGAAAGAGAAGAAAATTTGAAAGCATTTCAAGCTATTGCTGAAGTAAGAGAAGAGGTTGATAAGCTCGCAGAAAGAGTGAGTCCACGCCTGCTGCTATGGCTAACTAACCATGAAAGTTTTTATTCTGCATACTGCTAACTGGAGTTCTCATTTTTTTAGGTAGCAGCCTTAGAAGTGGCTGTGAATAGTGGTACCAAGATTGCCAAGGAGGAATTTGTAATATCAGCAGAGTTATTAATGAGGCAATTGCTGAAATTGGACTCTATTGAGGCTGACGGAGAAGCGAAGATGCAGCGAAAGGTGGAGGTCAGTATTTTATTTTGTACCATGGAACTTGTATTTATTTGAGTTTGCTCATTATATTATCTTAAAGATAATCCTACTAAATGATTTTCAATTAAAAAGTAGTCAAGAGTACTGTCTATAACTCCTGTAGTCAAGATAAAAAATTTTCAATTAGAAAATGTGGTGGTCAAATGATAAAAATTGCTTTGCCTCCAAAGTTCGAGGAAATGCAGCCATTTACAAAGGGGAGGTTGTGACTAGTGGGCATGCTAGGTACAGTTGTATTAATATCTTTTTCTTTTTTGTAGCAAATGAGGTTTCCAAGCCTTCCTATCAATCATCTGCAAGATCTTGTAGGATACTAACATACGGCCACTAAATGAGCTCAGAAACATTCTTTTGTGTGTGTTAGCCTTATTCTTCTCTCGTTTATATTTTTCCCTGGTTGATGATATGACCTAATCATCCAGTGGATTAATCTGGTCCTTCTACTGATTACATAAGCTGTAATTTGTTCTTTAGGGTTTTATATATAGTGCTTCAAAATCTCCTTAACACGTTTTTACTTGCCAAGATTAAAACCTGCAAGCTGAAAGAAAGTATGCTGAACTTTCCAATTTTGGATTGAATGAATAGCCATTATTTGTTTGCTCTTTTATTGCCAGTCTAAAAGCTAAATTATAATCTTCCACTTTTTCAGCATTGATGTTGGTGTCTTTATAACTTCAATTCTACTGTTTCTATCATGTGTTTTACCATTTGTCTCTCTCTTGTTCTGATATACTCATATATATAGATGATGGTTATATGGTTTCTGCTTCTATATGCATTTTTCTTATCGTTCTTAAATAATCTCATGTTTCTTCTTCCTATCCATAGTAATAAACATTATTCCTTCCAAAGCTTTCACGACTTTAATGTGCATGCAAATTTATTATAACTGGGAGAAATTATTATGTTCAATAAGCTGGCTGAGAATTTTTTACATTGCCATTTAATACTGCTGCCTCAACTTATTGTTGCACTGTGTAGGTACGTCGTGTTCAGAACTACCATGAGGTGCTGGACAATTTAAAGACAAAAAATTCAAAGCCATTTAGCAATAGCAGCAACGCTGTGTCAGTGACAACTGAGTGGGAGACCTTCGACTCTGGAGTGGGAAGCTTGAATCCACCGCCAGTGTCATCTTCAACAAGAATTACTCAGGACTGGGAAAGGTTTGATTAGGAACCTGCTGATCTAGTTCTAATCTAAAGAAAGAACTGTGTGGAATATATATATATATACGGTGCTACGGCACATTTATATTTTTCAAACTTTGCGTTGCTTTCTTGACTAGAGCTCTTCTCTATATTGCTGTATGCTTTCGGATTAGTACTTGATTTATTATTAGAGTAAAATTATTAAAATTTATTATTTCATTATTGAAGTTATAAATCACTTGAATATTAGTAATATTCTAAACTTGATTTTTTGGCTGAGCCGAGTTGGAATAATTTGCGAGTCAAACCTTGCTAACAACATTTTAATCGGTTGTAATTGTTTTTTTTATTTTTTCCCCGAAAGTATATGTTTTGATACTCAGAACTGGAGCTAATATTCAAGGCTATAGCGATTCCAATTTCGGAAACCTAAGCTAATTGATTATAATTGTTGATGGTATAGCAAAGAACATGTGAAGTGTAAACAATTTTCCAAATTCCAATTAGGAATTGGATGATTGAGGCTTGATTTAGAGATTAAAAAAAAACAGAAAAAAAGGAAAGGCTCGTACTGTCAACAAAAGTAGTACCGTGCAGAGACGGGCCGTCGTCAGTCACCCATTCCGGACCAGATAATCTTTAACGATATAATTGGTTTTTTATACATTTTGATACATAATGTATATTTTTATTTTAATGGATTCTATAAATAAAAAATAATAGTTAATTTTTTAAATAATATTTAGTAAAAATTATTATTTTTAACTGACTATAAATAAAATAATAAAAAAATATTAATTTGAAGGTTTTATAATATTTATTTTTCTGAAATTAATGGAGTTGAAGCTGACAGTTAATAAAAAAAAGCTGATTAAAAATCTTACCGAGTTAACTATTGGTATAAATAAAGTATAAGTTACATGAATAAATTGTAAGTCAGTAAGAAATAATATATTTTTCAGTGTCTAGTTTACTTATATTTGACAAGGTGCGCTCCAAAAAGTAAATCCACGTTGTTTTTCAATTACAAACAAAACTTTTAAAAATGTCTTACAATAGAATATATATATATATATAAAGCATGAATAATCCATTGAGCTGTCTACATATATATACATAACTACAATCTGAAAAATGAAAACCTCATCTGCACTCTTACAAATTAATGGTAATGCCTCTAGCACCAATACCATAAGGAGATGGTGTAATTTCCTCTCCATATAATGACATATTATTAATATTACTATTATTATTAATATTACCATGCTTGGTTGGGTCATATTTTTCTCCATCACCCCAAAGAGCATAAGCTTCCTCTCCATGAACAGCATCATCTCCGATCAAAAGATGGGCCTCAGGCATTCTTAAGGGTATTAATAATCTTATAGCTAATAGAATTAAAGTAGTAGAAACTACATTCCATGCTATTATAAAAGTGGCAGCAGCAAGTTGCTTCAAGAATTGAACTCCGCCATTTCCACCGTAAAATGCTCCTCTTGTTTTCTTTGGCAGCACAAGTTCACACAGCTCTGGCTCTGCTAGAAGTCCTGTCAGGAGCCCACCCAATAGCCCTGCCACTGCATGTGTGTGAAACACACCTAATGTGTCATCCACCTAAAATGGAAATAAAACATCTGTTAGGTCTTGAAATAGCAAACAGTCATGTAAAAAATTGAAAAGTGTAAAAGCACTAGAACATCAACTTGCCAAAATCATTAAATGATTTGTATGGAAGACTTTTGTTGTGTTCTTTTTATTTTGATAGTGGTCAGGTCATGAATCACCATCAGCCATCATCTTTGACTTCTATCCTTTTACAAGTACAAATAATATCAAATCTATTTTATATTATAATTCGTTTTAATTAATTATTATTGAATAAAATAGGTTAATTAGAGATACGATTAGGTTAGCTGGGCATTTGGTACTAAAAATCAGAAACATAAGAGTCTACGAAGAAGACAATGGCTAACGCAAATTCCGACAGAAAGCTGAGAATTTTGGAGGAAATAGGTACCGGCCCACTTTCAGAAATTTCTTGTTACTTGTATAAATTATTTCGTGATGGGTTCTTGGTCAAACTTAATTTATATATTTTTTTCTGAATAAATAAAAATAAATTGGAATCCATGATTGTATATAGTCTCAGGTCGAAAATTCTGAACAACTTATCAGAAGATGTGTGTGCGCTTTTCTATTCTACTGTCGAAAATTACCTAACTTTAAATCTGTTTTTGTATGTGTTAGGCAGAAATTTAATTTCTGTGATAAAATTTTCTGAAATTTATTTTTTATATTTAATAGAAGAGAAAAATATTCAGTCACTTTTTCTAAATTTTTTTTATAGAATTAAATTAACAAACAAGAAATAACAGGATTCAGATTCAAATCTAAAAATATTATTATATATTATCATACGTGGCACATGGAAATAAACAAATAAATACCTTTTGTAGCAGAGTAGACTTTTTGTGAAGAACCATCATAGAGACCCATGGAATGCTTCCTGATAGCATTCCCATCACAATAGCCGCCCAAGATTGAACCAGCCCTTTAAATTTCAATTAGTAAATTAAGGACACCATTAGTTCATAAATTTAATCAATTAATTTCTATAATAATCTCTCCCTGAATTGTCACTTTCATCACAAGCAATTACCTGCTCCTGGAGTAACGCAAGCCAGTCCTGTCATCATACCCTGAACAGCTCCTATAACCGATGGTTTACCAAAGAACAAGACATCCATTGTTGTCCATACAAGCAAGCTTGTAGCTGCGCTTATGTTGGTATTTAACACTGCAATTGAAGCATCAATATTAGCTGCATATGGTGCTCCGCCATTGAACCCTGACCACCCCATCCACAGCAATCCTGCCCCGGCGAGCATCAGCAATACATTATTCGGTGGAAATCTCTCCCTATCGCTCTTTAGCCTTGGACCAACCTGTGTTCATTCATATGTCTGAATAATTAATGATTAATCTCATTGGGCTTAATTAATTTACCAGAACTAAACCCAAGCCAAGGCTTCCTTCGTTTATTTCTAAGTAATCAGAAAGAAAGATTTTGTATACGCACCCAATAAGCTGCCGTTAAGCCTGAAATTCCCGAAGAGAGGTGAATAACATAGCCACCGGAGTAATCAATAACACCCCATTGATAAAGAAATCCACCACCCCAGAGACTAAAAGCACCAACTGTGTATGAAAATATAAGCCACAAAGGCACAAAAGCCATCCAAGCTTTAATATTCATGCGACCGAGAACAGACCCAGCTAACAAAATAAGAGTAATAGCAGCAAAAGTGAATTGAAAGTAAACAAGCGTAGCCATAGGGTAATAAGGTTCGACAGTCTCCATTACACCGTTTTCATTTTCATGTTTACTTTCGGGAATTCTAGCTCTAGCTGTAAGATACTTTTGACCTAAAGCAGGCGCACCTTTACCCCAAAAAGGCAAAAGCTCATCGCCAAAAGCCATCCGAAAGCAGAGAAGAACCCAGCAAATAAGAACAGCGGCGAAAGCGTAAAGCGCCATGAAAGCGGAGTTTACAGCCCATTTTTTCTTGACAATACTGGCGTAGAGGATAACAAGTCCCGGCATGCTTTGGATAGCCACGAGAGCTGAAGCAGTCATTTGCCATGCGTTGTCTCCTTTGTTTAGCCATGAAGGGACTGCTGGAGTTACCTCTCTGTAGGCTTCCGAGATATTCATGGCGGCCTCCATAGACCGCTCTGTGGAGTTACCTCTATGTAAGGCTAATAATAATATAGAGTCGTCTCTTTCGCTAAAATATATTATATAAACTCGTCGACGATGAAACTGGGGTGAAATTGGAGAGGCGTGGTCGGTCAACGTGTGGGACATGTGGAGTGCTTGTAAGTCGTAAGAATATTCCAAGTGTTGACAAGCAGAGTACGCGAACGTTTGCCTTAAACCTAAGGTTTTAGTATATGTTTTTTGGCAAGACTATCCGGATTAGCAGTGCCAACGTAATTACCTTAAAATGGAGACGTTTTTTTCACTAACAAAATTACAATTAATTAATAAGATGGTACTGTGCATTAAAGAGAATATGATTAGAAAATTAAATAATTTTTGTTAATTAAGTTTTTTTTTTCAATTTGTTAAAATGTCTCCAAGCCTATGCCAGATATAATATTTAAGTAAAATCTTTTAACAGTAACGACAAGTCAGAGATGAAAATATTTTTGTATATATTTATTTTGGTTATTGATTTTTATTATTTTAATATACAAAAAATTAAAAATGATAAAGTAGAATAGAAAACAACCCTTGGTAAGGGTGGGTTGGTTGAAACTTGACTTTCCAACTCCTTTGCTACATTCTAGATAGTATTATATACAATAAATTAAGAGGGAAAAAAGAAAGCCCAAACATGGACTTGGCTGAAAATTTTGACTTCTGCTTTGCGAAAGGAGAATGATGTCATTATCAATGGGTCCAAGGACAGAAAATGTAAGGTACAACGTGTGGTTGTACGGCCTGAATTGTCTTTGGACTATTGATAAAACCAGCTCATTCAAATCATCCGATTAACTTATAAAAACACAACAAAATTGATAAATATATTTATTATTTGTCTCTGAAATTGTTTATCATTTTTTTCATGTATCCTACGTTTGAATCGTTGCCATTCCATCCTTATATTTTTTTAATTATATATTGATTTTTAATTAATTACAGTTTATCGATTAAATTAATTAAACTAAATAGTAAGCTTGAAAGGAAAAGAGAACGCAAAATGACTGCTAGGCTGGTATCATTGATTTTACAAGCAAATTCCATTCGAGAGAATCAAGTTATTGCAGCTTTTACAATTTGAAGTTTGTGATGAGAAAGATTAGGACAGTGACTAGCATTTTATATTCAATGCATCCGTTAAAAATTCCAAAATGCTTGCTTGTGGTTGACTATTTGGCTAAATGGAGTGCTGCCCATAAATGACTGGGATCATTCTCTAATAGAGTTTGTCTTGTATTTTTCCATCTTCCTTACCAAAAACAAACAATTAAAAAGCCATTTGTATAATATTTTTATATAGCTTACACCTAAAACTTCAATTTAAATTTGAATAAGAAAAATTTTTCGACTTACTCGAGACACCTAGCCCATAATTTGATCTGTCAAAAAGCCCAGAGGGGGCCCATAAAGCCCATTACAAATAGTTCATTCAATAATTTGTGTAATGCTCCATAGAATTGCTTAATTTATCTAATCACGACAACTCCTCTCCCTATTTATCTCTCTCCCGAACCCTAATCCTGTATTCCTGTCTAACCGTCACTCCCTTCATCCAGTATAGTTAGCTCCTCGATTCTTGCAATGCATAAGAAGTTTACAAGAAAGAATTATCAGCCATTGCGACTTTGAAAAGAGAAGGAAAAAAGGTAAAGAAATGAACATAGGAGACAAGGAGAAATTGAAGTGAGGATTGTGAGCACTCTAATGGTAAATAAAAATTTTAGCATTAGCTTGAAATCTTTTATCCCGGAAAATAATGTGTAATGCATGTTCGAAAAAATTAGTATTTCAAAAATAATATAAGTATTTTTTTTATTTATAAATTTATCTTTAATTGCGAAAGAAAAATTAACGAAAACAGAATAAAATTATAAAGAATTTATAAAAAGTTGGGGCTATTTTACTATATTATGCCATAAAAAATCGAAAATATCTTCTAGCTCTTGGCTTGGCTGGCATCCCATGGGAACGAAACTTGTCCAATTCCCATCATCTCATGAGAAAAAAAAACAAAAAGGAAAATCCGTGGTTGGCACAGCCTTCCAGATTCCAATGGACGGTCCTATTTTTTTGGAGCCATCGCACGTTTCTAGGATTAGATTTTTTTCTGTCGGTTGAAATTATTTTTTCATTTTACATTTTTGTTTTTCTTACAATACTTGTTTCTCATTTTTTTTTTAATCACCGGCAAATTATAGTCGCAATGAAGCTAGAAATATCCAAGCCAACGTAATTTGTGGGAGTAACGGAGAAATGAAGACGTTGATGCTTGTCGTTTGCAGTTTGGATCTTCCCCCTTGCAGTTTTATTCTGTACCCTAATTTTAGGATTTACTCCATCTTCCTCTACTGCTCACCCGCTTCAACCACCTAAGTTATGTTACTCCTTTGTTTACATATTTTTTTTTTCCAAACTGAAATCTTCGTGTAAAAAATTGTTAATCTATGGAAATTGAGAGAAAACAATTATTTTCAATGTAATATATCGTTTTTTAAGAAAAATTAAACTAGAAATTTCATTAAAGATAAACTGTATACAAATATCGAATAATAAACAATTTATACAAAAAATAAAAAAACACAATAGCATAATCTTGATTTGAAGTATTTGATCGAGTTGATAGAACATAACATTTATACCATAGGCGATCACTTGCTCCACTTTATGGTTATTCATAGCCACTAACTCTTTAGTCTTTCTACAAGTTCGAGTTGATCATCTTCAAATTTCTTCCTTCTATTAGAGAAGAGCTTTGCACTTCTTTCTACATTTATACCATAGGCGATCGCTGGCTCCACTTTATGGTTATTCATGGCCACTGATTCTATAGTCTTTCTACAAGTTCGATTTGATCATCTTTAAATTTCTTCCTTCTATTAGAAAAGAGTTTTGCACTTTTTTTTGCATAACTGTCCTAATAACAAAATGCTCTACACAAAATTATCATAATAGTGACGGTAATAACTCAACTAGATATGAGAATAAAACCACATACTAACAACAAATCTCCATATTTGAGCAACGATAACTCAAATCTGTCTAAAAATATTTAGGAAAAAAATAAATAAATAGAAAAGAAAGGGCATTTAGAACTCACTGGTGGCTGCTGCTCATGGAAAAATAAAAGATAGATATTAGATTTTGGGAGAAAGAGAGTTTTTAGGTTTTTGTTACTCCTAAAAAAATAGTGTAATATATAGTTAAATGAAAATAAAAGAGAAAAATAAATAAAAATGTTGAGAACAACAAAAGATTTTATTTTCAATATCATATATCCATCTCAATTCGTTTTTTCCCCACAAGTTTTATTTATATTTTGAAATTTGTATAATAAAATTTTTATTTTCATTTTTTTGCTCCACAAAGTTAAAGGTTTAATATATATATATATATAGTGCAATTAATCAAAGACTTTTAACTAATAATGCCAAAATAAATTAGAGAAATGACAATTATCTTGAGGAGATAATGGTGTCCTTGGGTAAGTCAAGAGGGTGTGTGTCCATATGCAAGGGAATGTTTTAAGACGCAAAGTCACTCTTGACTATATCCATTTGTTTTTTGCATGTACAAGGAAATATGCTCCCAAACTCTATTTGTAATGTAATGTGAAACAAGCGAGAGTGAACAAAACTCAGAAGGTTCATACCACAACTGCCAAACTCTTTTTCTAATTTCCAAAATATGCTCTTGTGATTTTGCTTGATGTGTTGATTTTTTTTTTTTGAACTACCGGTATTCAAAATTTATTATCAAGACCCGTGTAATCAGGCTTGGGTTAACCATGGTTCAAATGTGTTGATTTGATTAGCATAGATGAGTTGTTATTTCATTTTCCTTCTTAGGAAAGGATTTATTCGCTGTGTTTCACTAAATACATGGAATTTGATATGTGTATCCAACAATTCGTGATTTAAGATAATTCTTTTCTAATTTAATATTATTTGATATTTGTTACTAAAAATAAAAATTAAGTGTAGATTTTTATATAGTATAAAGCACTCTCAAACATTTGGCCTCGCTTAAACGTTAACTTTTAACCAGTACTCTATTCATGAGAATAATACTTTAATGGATCGACTTCAAGGGCTCTTCTCATATGTTTAGTCTACGTTATCAATCGAGCTATAGGTAAATGTTAATAATACTTTAATGGTATTAGCAATTGTTTATGATAGTGAGATAATGATATTTGATTAAGAAAATTTTATGTATTGATTTCCATTAGCATCAAATTTTTTTTTTTCCATTAATAATAGAATGTAAACCTTGCTATTAATAAAAGATATATAATTTCAAAGATAATTTGTTGTAGTGTCGGTTTTTAATTGGATGAGAAAGATGATTTTAGTATCTTATCTTACGGCTATGAGACTCAAACAAGAGATTATATATGGGGTCACTTCCAAAGGATGTAATTTTGATGTAAACAAAAATCAAAGAAAGAAAAAGAATATAAAGGAAATATGTGGTCTGGATATCTCGGTTTAATCACTTGTCTTGTTCCTACATTTTCAAAACACGTGTCAAAATTTATGTGGTGAATGATTGTCGGAACTAATTTGCAATTTGCAAAATATCTTATTTGTTTTATTTTAATTTTCATTAAAAGTTATTTATTTATTTTTAAATGGGAGATTCATCCCTAGACACAAATAATATAATTTAACTAACAAGATATACAAGCTCTTTCCTACTGTTAATGTGTGATTGTGAACCCTTTAATAAAAACGACAAGAGACGCGGATTATTTGGCCCAAATTGCAGTTGGAAGGTCATTTGTTTCGAAAAAAACAAGGAAAGATAACAAATCCCAGTCTTAAAGGTCTAATCATAGCTCGTAACCCGTATTATTAATTGTTTAATTTGGCCACATGAAATGGATTTGGCTTCTGTTTTTACTTTCATAATTGCGGCTTAAGAAGAGGAAGAAAACATTCACATTAGCAAAATTGAATGCCAAAATTTGAACTTTACTTGGGCAAAATTTTTCCAATTTGAAAAATTTCATTTTTCTCTGCGTGTGAAAGCAGTAGCCATTTGTTTAAGTACACGCGAAATTTAAAAAAAAAATTTGGAGCCAACTTTTTTGTAACAAATTTTCACACGGTCACGTATAAATATAGAAAGAATATATTGTTCTTTGTATAAAAATCTATTATTTCCTAAATCAGATACCACTTTCCCCGTCAATCACGAACCTATCGGAACCAATTAATTTAAATATTATTCCTTCTATTCCGGAAACTATTGTTGTAAAAATGGCTACGACTCATGTACTTGTATACTTGAACTCCACACCTCAAGATGAATGCGTTGATACTGATCCGCATTCAATCAAAACTCAAACTGTTCCTCCCAGCAATGACAAAAGAGAAACAAAAAGAAGAATATATCTAATGACGTTAAAATATCTATAAGCACATTATCCCCAAAAGAACACTTATTTGCCAATCATCAGGGCACAACCTTATAAAGTCTTGCTATGATTTCTAAAAGTCAAAAATCCACACACAATACCGTGCCTACATATTCTAAAACGTGTTTCTATTTTAGACTTTTTATTTTTACGTACTCTCCAAACTTTCTATTCCTAGCATATTTCTCTATATCAAAAATTCTCTAAAGAAAGAGGAGAGGGAGTAATATTTTTTATGCATTCAATCCTTTTATAAGCAAGTATAGAGCATATTCATATCATTTGTTAACGATGCATAAGTCATATGGAAACTAATATTTCAAGAGAGAAAAGATAATGAAAGCATGCATCTTATTGATATTCAAAGAAAAGCAGAGGGTGGATGATCCTCTAATACACAAATGCCCTCTATTCATTTATATAAAATAAGTGTAAGAAAATATAAAAAAAGTGCAAGGAAACATTACTTATTTAGCCCCGGTTTTTGACTCTATTTATGAATTAAATAAATAAAATTAAATATTCTTTAAAAATATTTGACCTTTACTTTTTAAATATATTATAAAAAAGACCATCATTTCAGTATTAATCTTGGGCTATAAATCCGGTCCAAAAAAGTTTTTCCCGCCGGTAAAAATCTTTAACAAGTTTTAGGTTTTTATATGAATACTATTGCATCTAAACAGCATAGGAAAGTGAGGATTCCACCTGTCGCAAGGAGAAAAAAAAAAGAAAAAGGTGTTGTTATTACGATAAAACAAATAGTACATTAATTATTAGAACATCGAAGGTTGAACTATTCATTTTTCGGATTTAACTATTAATCATTGAATATTAATCTTAGCGAACTAAGTCTATCTCTTGCTGGGTCAGTCTAATCAATATGGTTTTCAGTCAATTAGCAATAAATGTGAAAGTCTTTTGGATAGGTCGTACGTTTGTTTTATTTATTTCTTTTCCCACACAGTGTTTTTATTAAACTCAGTAATCATATTACAATTTCGAAAAAAAAATTCATTTATCATATTAATTTGTTTATTTACAAAATAATTAAATATTAATAAATAAATAAATAATCAGCATAATTTATTTGAATGAAAATGAACAAATTGAGTATTTAAATCTTTATAAATAGAGAAAATTTTCAGAGAAAACGGTGAGCCTCACAGCTGTATAAATGAAAAAAAATCAATAATAAATACTTAATTAATTGAATCATCGTGTGACAAAACAAAAGGATGCTTATCTACAAGGACCACATTTCTATACAAATATTAGCCATTTCACTGCCCTTGTCACCATCGTACCCTCACCGCCTTTTTTTACCCACTTTCTTGGCACCGTTGATTTGATGTATTTCATTATTTCTCCCTTCTTCTTCTTTCTTCTTTTCATTCTTTTATCTCTCACATCACCTCTATAGCGTCACTCGTCAATTCCCTCCTGTTATACTCCTACTCAACCCTACAATTTTTTGAACTAATAAATTTGAGGCCACGTGACTGGGAGTCCTATTGATGTTTTATAGTTAAAATTCAACATAATTGAGTCAATTCTGACCAAATTTTTCCACTTACTATAACTAAATTAGTTTTGAATGTATGTTGAGAGTCTATATAAATATTATTTCATCTTTGTATTTTTAAAAATATATAAATTTATCTATATATTTTACTTTCGTTACTCTATTAGATTTTCTTTTTAAATTTTTATATCTATTATGTTGAGTTAATAAGAAAATATATAAAAAAAAATTATAATATGGTCCATATGATTTGAAAAATACAATTAGTTCATTTTTATATTTTTAAAAATATATTAAAGATGAAAAAAGATAAAAAAATATCTTAGTCATTTTATAAGAAAGTTAAGGGAAAATGTGGAAAAAAAAAGAATAATTTAATATATTTAAAAGATATAATATTGCAAGCGGTAATTTTACAACAGGACAATTAACATAGATTGAAAACTATCTACCATTTTGTCATTTTATATAGCTATTTTAGGCCCTGAAAGCTCAAGAAATTGCTGCTACACTTTCTTTCTATGGCTAATAATTATTCTAGTGCATATCCATCGCCTCCAGTTCCTCCTGCTAATAACAATAATCCTCAAAATGAGCTTCTCTTTTCCGGCGACCGCAACTTTGCCGTCCACGGCAAGATCATGCTACTAGTTATACTCTTGCTATTCGCTTTCTTTCTTCTGTTTATTTCTTATATTTTATGCAAGCGGCGGTCTAACGAGTCTTCTAAGCTCAGCCATTCGGAGCAATCATCGCCGGTTGGTCCTACCGTTGCTGTCTTTAACGTTAAGTTTAAGGATGGCCTAAATCTGATGCCGGAAACAACACAGTGCAGCCATAACAATAGTTGCTAAAGATGACATTGACCTCTCCTGTTGATTCTTGCCTCGAGGATGAAGGAATTGCCAATCAATTATTGACACGCCGTTGGACTAATTGATACTGGAACCACGTGGGAGCTTGCAATTGGTGCGCTTTATTATAAGAGGGAGATTTAATTCAGGCAAATTCTTATATTACACATTATTTATTAATTTATGATTTTAGTATGTTTGCAGCTAATCAACTATTTATTGTACATAATTCTCAAAGAAACTATTTATTGTACATATATGTGCTCATTGTTCTTTTTTTTTTGCTATGTTTTGATTTGAACTTCTATGTGATTGATAAATTAATTAGTTTGTTCAATTTCAAAATCTAAACAAAAACCCAAACGATATATAGAATTTATTTTTCAATTTAGAACTATATACAATTTACTCTCTATTTTCGCTTTTTTCTTTTATTTTAAAATATTTTATTATTGTCCCTCGTTTGGTAGATTAGACCTTTTTTTTTTTCTTTTTACTCTTAGAATTATATTTTTATATTCATGGTCTTTCTCCTCTTTTAGAATTCTGCTGTTTCGCAACAACGAAACTTTTAAATGATTTATTTTTTACTGATGAACAAAGAGATTTCAATAATTTCATATTTTTTATAATTTTTTTAATAATATGAGTCATAAATGAAAATATTTAATTATATATGCAATGGACGAATTTCCTTTTTAAATTACATAGTACAACAAATATTTAACATGCACATATGTAGTTTTTTACCTCGGCTAGTGAACAAAACTTGAGTTTAACACATTCCTTTGAACGTTAAAAAAGAATGTACCTATGATTTCGAAAAGAAAAATAAAATTTTAAAAGATGCTTATTTAATTTATTGCCCTGACGTAATTAATTTATTGGAAAACGTCACTTATTTGGAAAAAACTAATAGATGCTTTTCTGTTGAGTAAAACTAATTGGCACGTGTTGGAAATTGCTTTGCTTGATTGATAAATGCTTTTCCTGAGCTGGAGCCATATTGCACCCGTTGCCAAACACTCCGTACAAAAGTAAGCAGCAGCCAGCCTGTGCTCTTGCCTGAGGAACGCCATTTTTGCCGGAACAATAATTGGTTTTGACGCAGATGAAATGTGTGTTAGCGAATGCTTGATGTTCAATAATTAATGGTGGGGTCTTAACTTCTTAATGTACATCTCCTAGCCAAAAAAAAAATTTGCTGTTTTCCACTTTTCAGGAATAGGAAGATTTGATAATAGCAAATCCATAATATTTATTGCATTTAAAAAAATAAATTATTTAAAAATATTTACCTTTTATATATAATCAATAACTGCTATTTCAATTTAATAATTTTTTTAGAGGATTCGTATTAAACGAAGAGTAATATAGTTAATTATCAAATAATTTATTATAATTTAGATAAATTTAATAAATTTTTTAAAAATGTGATATCAAGACAAGGAAGATGGAATAAAGATAGTAAGTTACTATGCTATTGTCCTTTCTTTCTTGTCCTCCACTGTGTTCATGTTTCCTAGACAAAGCAATTAAGTTGGCCGAATACACAGTTTTTGCCTATGAACTTTTAAAAAATAACTATACGGTATCTTCAACTTTACAGAAATTAATTATGCACCTCTAATTCTTTTTTTTTTTTATCAGTCTTGTACCTTTTCATACTGGCCCACGCACGTGTGCTGCCTGGGAAATGAGACCCATTTGAATTGAAGCAATCAATCCTAGCCCAATTTTAAAGGTCCATGATGTCAAAAAATATAATAATCTAGCTAGACTGGAAAATAAGGATTATTTAAGGTCACTCTGCTAGATTATTTTGTTTAATTTCAGGTCAATGAGAAGTTATTTTTCATTTAGAATTTCTATACATTCTAATGGTGGAATTTTTGGATCTTTGAATTCTTGTTATACAGAAGGCTTGACGGGCAAGATCTTGATCGTGTCCTGCCTCTTGTTATTGCAAAACTACCTCACTCACCTGTAAGAAGTTTGTTAATTTCAATCAATTTGTTTACAGTTTAACACCTTCAAAATGGACTGAAAGCTTGTATTAATTCCATTTTTTTTCTGGTGCATAGTTCTTTTGATTGGAACAAGAGAATGAGCTTTTGTGAAGTTGGAAATAGGAAAATGTAATTATAATTATAATAAAACCTGCCAAGGAAAGCTAACGATTGATTGACTTTATCTCCCTCCAAAAGTTCACAGAAGAAGAAACCCAAAGCCTTTTTCTTGCATTCAAGTTATTGAGGGAGGGAGAGAAGGAAACCTTAGCTTAGGTTGAAAAGAAGAGTGAAAGTAGTTGCAAAATGGTTAGGGCCAAGCTGTACAATATTTTTTCAAGTTGGCCTTTATAAATTGCGTTAATGCTCTTTTGACGATTTTATCTACGCTTTGTTTTGCCAATATGAAAAGGTGCAAGACTCATAAAAAAAATAGAATTGAGGTGCATAATTGGTCCTTGCAAAATTGGAGGTGCCGTAGAATTATTTTTCCAAAATTTAAGGGTAAATCTATGTATTTTGCCTAATTCAAGGGTCTCGAAGGTCGCGGTTCCAGATCTGCATGAGCCAATATTTTTTGTTTTACGTCTAAAATAGAGTTTTCTTGGATTGTGAAGTTATATTCTTAATTTCTTTTTCTGATTCTTCTATATAACTTACCTTTCAATTTATGTTTTTTGTAATATTTTAAGCTTAATTTCCTTCACCGTTAATAACTTGATTCACATCTAATCATACATATAAATATATTGATTATACATCACTTCACTTGTTTTTCCCTCACTCAGTATTTGTCACAATAAAATAATGCATTACTGTATAAATTTTTACAAATTAATTAATGGATTTTTAAAGTTATTAAATTTAATAATTTTCGCATCCTCTTTTTCTCTTGATTTTCTAAAAATCGAACCAGTGATTAAGTCATTTAAAGAATCACAAATAGTTATCGAACACTTGATTAGCTTAGCTCAATTCATTAATACTGCGACACAGTAGAGGAATACATACGACATGACATATAAACGAATAGATGAACGTTATAGTTTGTTAGCATAAGCTTGAGTTTGAATGTGATATTGAGTTAACAACTTTCTGAAATTTCGACTCGATTCATTTTCAAATGGAGATCCAGATTTTTCTTGAAAGTATTCAACTAATTAAAATTGTAAATCTTAAATTTTGGTAATAACCCCACATATTCTAATTGCGAGGAAGAAAAGCTAGACAAAAAAAAAATTACGTAGTTAGGGTTTGTTCGTTAGTTAACTGTTTTAGTAGCTTTTTATGAAATATTACAAAAATAAACATCTCTACTTAAAAAGTTATTGCCGAACACAATCTTAGTCATCATGCACTATTTAATATTGTTTCTATTTAAATCAAAATTTTGTTTTCTGGGAATATTGGTACAAATATTATTGTCATATCAGGAATTCAAGCTCATATTTGGTGGGTCTAAGTTGTTTTTACACACGCTTACCATTTACACATTTCAATGACAAACCAATCCAATGTACTAATTAAAGTTCTTTACTTTTCAAACAGATACTATATTTCTATAAAAAAAAAGTTTCATATTTGATTACGTACGTTACATTAACTTAGGAGATCTGAGCAATCTGTTAGTTGGCGTTGAGGGAAATTATAAACTGAACTTTTTATATATAGAATTTAAATTCTGCATAGTGAACTATATATCCTGTAATTTGGTTTCATAGAAGATATGGTTGGCAACAAGGTGTCTACTCAAAATTCTGAAATGAAAGAGCTACCCTACACTGAAAAACTCACAAGAGATATACACATTGAAAAGGTAACTTCTAATGTTCATATATATGATCTAGCTTGAGACTTTTCATGGATTTATATTTTATCATATTGTTTAAAAAGAGAGTTGAAAATTATTTTGATTTTAAATGATAATTCAGCAATTATTTTTATACTTTTCATGTATATTACGGTCGTTGTTTAATTGAGTTGATGATTGTTGAGAGTAGCACATGATGCACGGAAATTTTTAATCGTGTGTTTTCGTGTTTTGGAAATATTTTTATGCGTCCGTTTCTCAATAAATAATACTGTTCTTCCTTATAAATTATAGTTTAAACGTTGTTTCCGTGTTTCTACGTTTTTTTTTCCATTTCTATACAACATAGACTGTAGTTATCTGTTTAGCTATCCGTAATAGTTGAACGAAAAATCCTTTTTAGTATGACTTTACAGCTAAGACATTAATATTAAAGGGTCAGCAGATTTTTTTTTTTTTTTTTTGCGTAACGAAGAGGCATAATCACCTTCGAGATATTGAGTTTAAAGACTTTTTACCCTCCTAGTAAAAGAGCTTCTTTCCATGGATCAAAATTGCTCCAATCCTTAAATATTAGATTAGTACATTTTCAAAATCAGTATTGCATAATATTTGTATATAAATTCTAACACTTCTTTCCGAATAACTATATTTACAGGAAAAATTATCTCTGTTATCCCCACAAATCTGTTACTGTGAACTTCAATGTGCCATGGTGGAAAAGCAGAACCATGAAATGAAGATACTGGTAGAGGCCTTACAAAATGAGAGAGCCCGTAAAGAAGGTAGGTATATTTATACTGTACTGTACTATACTAACGGTTTCTTTCAGAATGTATCCGTATGTTATACTTTTCACATATCATGTAATTAATTAAATTGTGTGGTTGCAGCTGAATTCCGAGCTCTGAAGGAAGAGCTAGAAAAACTGAGCCAAGACCTTAAAGCTGCTACAACAAGCAAATAAAAGGAAGAGCCTTTTATATGGACCCAATACCAGAAAAAAATTCAATAGCTCGCAAATCTAATGTACTCAAACTTATGGATTGCTTTCTATGTCATAACATTGTGAAGAATAAGAATTATAATTTGAAGTCTGTTTAATTAAAGCTATGCTCAGCGCAAAGCTATGGTTTAATAGAGACTCTATTTATAATTAAGTTAATTTTCTTTCTTTTCTTCCTCACAGATTTTAACTTCAATAATTAATCTTTTATCAAATTAGTGAAATACATAAAAAAAACTCAAAATATATTAATAGAATAAAAATATTTACTAAGGACTTAACGGTAATTTCCATGCAAGTCTTTAACAAGGTTATTATTGATATTTAGCATAGGATCCTAATGGAAACATATATATTTTCCTAAATAAATGCTGACTTAGGGTTTAAGAAAGAACAACATTATTTCTCAAAAGAAAGGAGAATTCTTGAAGCTATGAAACTTTAAACACTATTGTGGTAAAAAGTTTAATCAATTCGGGAATTGTTTTTTTGAGAAGAATTAGTCCGACTTATTTAGCCCACTAAGCAAAAAGAAGAAGAGGGGAAAAAAAAAAACATCAAGCTATTTCTTTACATTAATAATGCATGGATCAGAGATGTTTGGGCTATATATGCAATGTAGGAAGTATGAAATTTCATTCAATGCTGTACGTAGCAAGTGAGCTGAAAGTAATATCTAGATTATGTTAATATCAGGAACAAAAAGGAAAAAGAAAAGGTTGGCTATTGACTTTTATAGTAGTAAAAGACAATCATGAAATTAACTAGTGCATGCATATATTGTTTTGAACAAGTACCTCAAGATCTCACTTAGAATATTGTTTCATTCATATAGTCAGATCCAGAGTACTTGCCCCTTTTGCATAATATTCTTTATTATTTAGATTATTATCATTTTGATCCCCTCTCTTCAATCTGCTAAGCTTTGATGATGATGGTGAGTAAAGAGATAAAGATAACTTACTATCGACTTCACTTTCCTCCATACTTTGCCGGCTACCGTCTACTGGAGTTAGCTTCAATGATAGATCCAAATCAAGATTGCAATCTGCAGCTTTTCTTTTGAACGTAGTTTTGAATTCTTGTAAATTACTTGCAGCTGCTGATTTCACATCTGAAACGACATGACGTCTAGTGTCATAAGGAGCGCTTTTTTCCTCCAATTTGGCTTGCAGTAGTCTGTTATCAGTGATGAAGCTTGCGCTAGATTGCGTTTGCCACATCTTTTGATTTTGCGATTGGAAATTGCAATTACTACTCCAATTACTATGATGATTATTAATATTATTACAGTTGTTGTTGGCTCCAAATATCCTCTCCGCTACTGTCCCATATAATCCTTGTCTGTTTTCGTCGATTAAACACCGACCCATATGAGGATTATAAACAAATTGTTCTCGAGCATTCCAAGAAGCATCTCCATATCTTCAAGAACATAGAAAATTGAAAATTAGGGTAACCCTAAAAATATGCAATTTCTATTAAACCGTTGCAGTGTTACTAAATTACTAAAACTTAATTAGTGATTAAATGTGGAAAATAGAGTTGTTAATTAACTGCAGAAGACTTATATTGCTACCTGTAATTGGAGCCATAGTGCTGGTTGTAACCTTGAAGCATGGGAAGTTGGCTAAGGTTATAAATATTGCGATCTCCACTTTCCACAAGATGTCTATGATCAGACATGGCTGTGTCACGTAAAGCCGTACCTTTTTCATTATTAATTCTAAACCCAATCCAAAATACTTTCTGTTGATGATGATGAAAGCTAGAGATAATAGAAATTAATTAAGATTGGAAAAGTAAATTAAACAGCTTTATTTACCTTGGCTTGGGTCATCGATCTTCTTGCTTCTATACATCTAATTAGTCAAGTCACCAAAAACAAAAAAATCAAATCAAAGGTAAAATATATCAGAAATCAAATCATTACAAATGAAAAATGGGTCTGTTTACAAAGAAAAAAGAAAAGGAAAATAAACCTGTAAATGGCTCTTGACATGAGCAATGCTAAGTCCATTAACATTCATAAGTTGAAGAACCAGCTTTGGAGTAGCTCCTGCACCAAGAAAAAGAAAATTAACTAATTAACATGTTTTGAAAGACCCTTCACTTTTTTATAAAAGAATTAAAGAGGTCGTTCTTATGAGATTGAAAGAAAAATATGGATGAACAGAAAAGCTTACTATCTTGTCCGCCAAGTCTTTCTACAGCTTTAACAAAGCAAAGATGAAGCTCAGGAGTCCAACGAAGCCTAGGCATCTTGGATCTGACATAAGGCCTAACTGAAGGTTTCTTTTCACTCTCTTCAACAGTACTATTACTCGAACTTGCTCCATTTTTCGGCCTACTTTCATCTTCATCATTCTCTCCACTTTCGCTTTCTTCTTCATTTTGTCTTGAAGCCCTTGTCTTTGAGCATCCTGTTTGCTCACTTCCTTCCATTTTTTCGTTCTTGATTTTCCTTTTTCCCTCCAAATCTATAAATTTGTTTTTATGAGAGACAAACACGGCTTTACAAAAAAAGCTTTTAGGGTTAAAGACAGAACTAAAAATGAATTAGCTAGGGATTAGGGCCAGTTAGAACTGAACTTAATAAACCAATTATAGCTTCCCTCGACTTAATCCAACGCAGGAAAAAAAATTGGAAAAAAATGTTGTTTAGAAAACACGAGGCATCGATCTTAGAGAATGAAAATTCATCAAATAGAGAAAAGACCAACCTTTTGTTACAAAAATACAAATTAATAAATAAATTATATATTAGCTTTGAATCAATAGTATTAGAGTGGTGTACAAAGATGGAGTTGGAGTTGCAGCTCTTGAGAAAAAAGAGGAGATAGATAGGAAAAAAAACCCTAGATCTTGACAAACAAGGTAGTCTCTCTCTTCCTTTGGGACATGTAAACAATTATATACCTAAATTTTTGTATGTACCATTTGATTTATTATTTTATCATATATAAGGTTTGTATTTATAATGTTTTCGTTTTCTTTTTTATGTTAATATACAATATGATGATGATACATATGTCCATGCATGAATGTCATATGCAATGCAAGAAACACATTTCCATTTGGTAGAAAAGAGTCTTTCCAGCCTTTCTTGTGTTGAATAAGCAAAACCTAATAAACAAATATAAAAATAGATGGAGAAATTTTACTATTTTTAGCTGGTTGAGAAATTTCATGTTTTTGTATTTTTAATTTTCTTGTCGGAATTTTGCTTCAACTTTATGGTGGACTTTTGTTGTCTCCTAACTATGTAATAAACCGCATGATGTAAATCTATGTTACGGTGCTTTATTTATCTTTCTTATTTTTTTTACTTATATATTCTTTTCTTTTTCCTATTTGTAACCAATGGAAAGCAAATTTCTTTTTTTAGTATTAGAGTCCTGTAAAAATTATATATAATTGTTTATCGTTTTTAAAGGAAATTTTGTAGTTGAGAATTCGATACCATCACTCTCCACATTTTTAGAGAAAGCCAGAAGACTAACTGGATTAGGCTTGATTTTGTATTGTTGCTATTTTGATTTGATTGGTGCAATTCAACTTTAGATATTAAATTTGAACTTAAATGAAAATCAAATTGAATTGATCGAGAAAAAATCAAATTGAATTAAATTTATTTGATTCGATTGGTTTTATCGAACTACGAGTCACCATCCTAATCACATTTAATTATGACTATGAAAATAAATTTGACTTTTAATTTGATTTTTTTTTAAATATAGATAGTGTTAATATGTGGAATGTAGTGTTCAGTCACATTAGTATCGACGTGACTTGTACATAAATTGTTTGACATTCATACAAATCCAATCCAAATTAATAATAATCAGCATTATAATATTTTCACATCCGGTCCAAAAAAGGAAGAAAAATACGAGGAATGAAAGTTGAATTAAAAGAAAAAATTATATGGTAAAAGAACAAAATAATTTTGAGGGGGGAAGCTGCATGTGTATGTCTGAAGGGTTGGCGGCATAATTCACTGTAGAGTGTCTTATTAGGTTTGCAAAAAAGTGGATGGGTTTGAAGCTTATGCATGTGTTTGATGCTTTGCTATAACTCAAAAGAAGATTTAGAAATTTCCTTTTTGTAGAGAATCACGGGATCTGATCTTCTCTGGCTCATCACTACGTACACGTCATTCTCCTCTGCCCTCTGCCATTCTAAAATATATATATATACTGATCATTACATGTTGTTTTTATCTGTTTATGCATATGGGATTAACCTCTTCTCCTCTTAATTTTATAAGTGAAACTTACCTGAAAATGTAATTTGTTGTTTTCATGTCACTTGTTACCAAATATTGAATTTAATAAATTAATTAACATGTTACGATGATTTTAATTAGGTAAAAAGCTTGATATGAAATTTATATATGTTGTATATGCCATTCTTCGTTGTGGTCCCATTCCCATATGCTATATATTCAAAGTTCGAAACCTAATAAGAAACAGAAAGACAAACATGCGAGTCCACGGGAGAGAGATTATAGGATAAATGGCCTATTACCAAGGGGTTGTGAAACCCCAAACTTAACATAGATCTCAAAACGTTTCGATACCAATATGCTACAATTTTTCTCTTTTTATATTTGCTTAATAATAAAACCGGTCAAAATCAAATTAATAATATATTTCAATTTTATAAAATACTCACGAAAGGTGACATTGCGAATAAAAATAAAACGAGTCTCCCCTTTAAAGTACGTGGAAATAGGCAGAGAAGTCAAAATTATAAAAACCATCCAAGTCACAGTTAATTGTTGCTGACATGAATTTAACCAAAGACTACTTGAAATTCCAACTAAAAATTCACAGTTCAAATTCCAATGGCATAAATTAGGGTTTCATGAGGTAGACATTAAAAAAAGGTTCACTCATTAGACAAATCTTTAGTGTATTATTGAAATCTGAGGTTAATATTATTAGTAGGGTTTAATTAAATTTTGTAGAAATTAAGAAAAATAAAAGGGTTATAAATCCGGACCATATAGTCGTCACATGAAAGTGTTTTTGGGCGTGCGTGTATGAATGAATGAATGAGCCGAAGGTATGCTTTGCTTTCAGTTACGAGGGAACTTTTTCATTCCTCCCACGTGTATTGGCTTTGCATTTATTAAGCCTTTGGAATTGGAAGATAGGCCAAATCGTAACTTGCTTCCTTTTTGCTCTATTCAACTCACAAGAATCCAGCTTATACAATAGTTTCCTTTTTTTGAATTTTTCATTTTTAGATGAATCAGACCTTGTTTGAGATTTAACAGTAACACATCCAAAATCATAATTAAGAAATGAAAGCAAAGTATAATAATAATAATAATTAAGATTAAGGAAAGGAAGATGATGTTGCAGTCTGGAAAGGTTCACTCCAACACCTAGCCTGTGAAGTCAACTCCTAACAGTACTTTTGGTGCTCTTTTTTTCTTGTCTTTTTATATAAAATTTAATTAATTTGCATGAGAATACGTGAACCCTATTAATGCGGATCTACCATCATTTGAGAATGAGGATGTCTGTCGTTTTATACAACTTGTCTGCCCACCCACCGTTTTAATTTAATACTATCAATTTCTATTATTATTGTTAAGTATATAATTAAGCATTTCATTACATCTACATCTATGCTTATTCCTCTATTAATTATCTTACATGCATCTTCAGCTCATCTCATGGACCACGCATGCCCATGATACCATGTCTATGTATATGAATAGAATAAATATAAAAGTTAAATTTTGATAAATAAAGATTACACAACTCAATATTATTAAATTTAAATTTATGTCTTGCCGACATAATTCCATAAATTCAGTCACTTAAATATATATTCTTTGAAGTTTCAAGGAAGCTACCTCAGCCCCAGTTTCTCTTTTTCATGCTTTATGTATTTGTTGAGTTGTCAAATTTTTATTTGGTATTCCATCTGTATTTCCTTCTCGAGAATTACAAAATCCAATGTACTACTATTAATATAAAATATTAATTAATTGAAATTAATAAAAATTGAGAAAGTGACGGATCGGAATATGGTAGACAGAGCGACGTTTTCATGGATGGCCATGCAGTTCATGCTCCTCCCTCCACTGTACCAGTCAAAATGTGACACCGAGGTATTATTTATTTATTTATTTTATAATTATAATTATTATTCTGGGCCACTGTTTATTTCATTCTTTGCCTCTTTGGTTTGAAATCGACTCATTCTCTGACCAAAGGAAGAAAGAAATTTAATTCTGTTGCTAGCCTTAGATTAGTTGTTGGCCTTCCATACACAATATGATCTACGCTAATTAATCCCAAACTTATCAAATAAATAAATAAATTCTCAAATCGAACGAAGATTCTTTATATGTAAATTTTTTCCTTTTGTCACCTATAGGTTAAAAATAAATCTTAATATTTATTAAATTAGTGATAGAGAGTTAGTATCATATGAAAAACTTGTCCTCCGTAGCGTGAGAATTTATTAAATAACACTGCAGACTATACAATAAAGGTAACTCTCTCCTTAGCTTATCAATCAAATTGATAAAAATAACAACACTGCAGACTATACAATAAAGGTAACTCTCTCCTTAGCTTATCAATCAAATTGATAAAAATAACTGTGATCAAGAGACTTCGAACTCGAGATCTCTCATTCCTTATATATAAATAAAAAGATCAATCAGACCACTTCCTGATCGGTAAATTTCTTATATCTTTTAATTAATGGTAAAACAACACATCCAATTAATGTGAGGATGTTGTTTCCCCCGTTAGATAAAAAAGATATGGTTTTCTTTACAAATCAGCAAATAAAAAATATAATTTCATTTAATTAAAATAATTATATATTATAGATGCAAGTGGGTTGATGGTCAATCCCAATTTTCTTCCCAATATACATAAACTACAGCTGCCTTCACATCAATACGTATGCCCGGTTAATTGAAAGAGCTACCAAAACAAAATAATATATATAATTTGTTCACGTCAGAGGTATAAATTGTCTCCCTTCAATAATTTATTTTATGGGTCCAACCTATAACGTTACATCAGACCTAGCATCTCTTATTCCCTCAAATTCTACCTAAGATGCTTTGCAAATACATGAAATTATTTAATTATTTATTAATAATTATCCAAATATATAATATTTTAGTTTTCAGGTATTATTCTACTCTCATCTACATATTTCATAAATTCTCTATATATTTTCATAATTAAATCCGTGTTTTTTCAAAAATTATATTTATATCCTACTTGTTGACATTAAGACGGACTTAGCTATACGTGACCAAAGCAGAATACGATTAAAGAATTCATATAGTCAATACCA
Source organism: Jatropha multifida (assembly GCA_948099535.1). Taxonomy (NCBI): domain Eukaryota; kingdom Viridiplantae; phylum Streptophyta; class Magnoliopsida; order Malpighiales; family Euphorbiaceae; genus Jatropha; species Jatropha multifida. The sequence continues at coordinate 42,270 of CANUEX010046972.1, read as the reverse complement.
ATTAATTTGAAATTAAAATTCAGTTATTATTTTTTTATTCAATAGAAAATTTAGCAAGTCGAAATAATAATACGAGCTATATAATAAGACTAGCTCCACTCTTCACCCACGATTTTTAGGTCTTCACTTCCTCTGTCATGTGTAAAACATGTGAATTGATTTGTGGGTACAGAAATAAAATGTGAAGGGTGTGATACATTCCAATTTACTACTGTTGATTTCAAACTTAAAAGCTTAAGAATGTAATTCATTCCAATAAAAATTAAAAATTATATATAGTGGCTTTAGAAAAAAAAGAAAGACAAAAGGCATAATAATGTTGAATATAGACTATATCTTAATTTTTATATTAATATTTATTTATCCTTTATTTAGAGGGGAAAATATGAAAAAGAAAATCAAAGATAGTGGATTTTTCTTTATTTTGAAACGGTGAGAAAAATATCAAATGAAGAAATATATATGTGTGTGTTATTTTTTGGCCTAGAAAAAAAAAGAACAAATTAAAAAAAATTGCATTTAATACTAAATAAATTTCATCACCTTCCAAACAAAGCCTAGACGATAGAGCTAAAAACCTGGCTTCATTTATTGAAATGTTATTTAATTTATTTATTTTGAGACAACATCGTGTCTGTAGCTAGAAATAATAACAAAATGACTTGAAAAATATATATAGATAATCAAAATTTTTTTTTTCTTTTTCAATTTACTTTCACTCGAAACATATTTTTTCAATTAAACAGTGCTTATGAAATTAATCTATATGTACATTAGATTAGCTGTCACAATTTTTTTTTTCGGTCTTAGCATTATAATAATACATTGAGTCAGTGTTGAACTTTCAATGTGAAAAGGCAACGGTCATTGGCTTCGCAATTTAATTTTCTTTTTCAGATCGCAATTGTTTGAATCAGCAAATTTTGAAAGATCTTCAGAATTTGAACATTTTGATTGATTTTATATATCTATCTCTCTCATGAGAAAAAAAATAAGATTTTTGTTATAGAGTGTGAAAAAGATTATATCTATTTTGTAGTTTTAGGTAAACCTAATTTAGTTGATTTTTAAAATTTTTAATGGTAAATTAATAATCAATCCTTGGAGTTTGACAAAATTTATAGGAACGAAGGTTGATTTGGTCCATAAATCTATTAAATATGATAAAAAATATCAGATTTGACCTTTTGGGCTAATTTAGCCCTCAAACTTGTATAGAATAATTGAAAAGATTCGATTTTACTTTTCAGACCAATTTAATCTTGAATTTATTTAAAATAATTAAAAAAATCATATTTGATATTTCGAGTCAATTTAACATCTAATTTTTTATTATAGTTATAATGTGAAAATCATTATATAGATATTTATTAAAATTTTAGTTAAAGAGCTGATTAATTTATTAAAAAATTAATTAATTATAAAATATAAAAAAATGATATATTAAATATATTGTATTTTTTTTACCTTGATTAGTGGTTTTGAGTTTATAAATATGTAATAATTTGAAAATTTTAAAATTAATCTCTATTATTGCTTATGAAATTTATACTTTTTATATTAAATAAATAAAAATTATAATGCGTGTTTATAAATTTATTATATTATAAGAAATAATATTTTATGGATTTTGAATTTATATTCATAAATATTTGAAAAGTTAATATGAGTGTTATTAGTGTATGAAAAAAAAATGATAAAAAGTTAATAATTAAATTAATTAAATTATTAATTTATAAAAATCAAAATGAGTTCAAGGATTAAATTGCCTACAAAGTGAAATTGAATCTTTTTATTATTTTATATAAATTCAAGAATTAAATTAGCCTAAAAAATTAAATTTAACATTTTTAATCTTGTTAAACAAGTTCATGAACCAGATTTATTCTAAATTTATAAGTCAAGGCCTCTATTTTCAGAAATTAATTAAATAGTTTCTCTATTTTATGTTGTCGGTTAATTATATGGTCGTTTTATTAAAATTTTACTTATTTTTTAGTTAATCTACAGAAAAAAAGGAAAAATAATTTTTGTTTTAATCTTACCCTTTAATACAAGAACTTAAATCTTATGCCAAAATTTTATTTAATAATTTAGTCTAAACATATAACTGACATGTTATTTCTAATAAATTTTTATTTATGAATTTTTTAAAAAATTATACATAATCTAGGATTGGTGATGTTCTGGTTAAAAGGGGAAAAAATCAAGATTTATTTAATTTATTTAACAGAAAAACTATATAGTGCAATGACAATAAAGTAGATGAATTATTTATTTAATTTTATAAAAATAAAAATATGAAATTTAAGAACTAAATAAAATAAAATTTATTTCTAAATGAATTTAGAATAACATTGTTTTTCTTTTTCAGCCATTTCTTCGTTGATGGGCCTATAAATACTGAAATAAGACTAACTTCATCAACATGGGCCACAACCTCAGCTCCTGAATTTTACGTATTTTTTTTATTTTTTGAGTGAAACGGAAACTGAGGGAGAGTCCAAGCAAAAACTAGAATATCACTATCTAAAGTTCCAAACAGCCTAAATGTGGATTTATGGGCTGGGCTAATCTTTATTTTTGGAGGAGTAAAAAGATTCGATTAAAATAATAAACGTTATGGTATTAAACAGTCTTCAATAGACTTGTCACTTATTTGTGATCTCAAAGTTGAAATATTTTTAAATGAGAATTGAAAATATTAATCGTAATTGACTTTCTAGGTTTGATTATTCTTAACAAATTGAGTAAAATTATATTTTTCCTATTTAAAAAAGAATAAAAAATGAACAATTACGTAAAATTTATTTTTCATTTTTATTTTGAATAATTATAAATTTGATTTCCCCTAATTTGATTAAAATTTAAAAATCCAATGATTAATAAGAAAAATCCAGCTAAATTATTTTTTAAACATTTTTATGCACTAGTTTGAGTTGGACAGAATGCCGGTTTCAAATCGGTTCGGATATATTTTTTCTATTTTTTAAGCTTGAATTGATCTTTAAATTGCTGATTTCAGATCGATTTTGATTCATAAAAAATACAAATCAATTTAAGTTTAATTATGGTTGGAACCGAACCAATATGGATTTTCTGGGACCCAATAAGTTGGGTGCATAGATGCCAGAGGATGACAAAGCTTGATGGGCTCTATCCGAAGGGTTAGGCGCTAGGACCGGTTGTTGTCGTCATGATATGCACAAAGAAACGTCCACGTTTGTCTAACCAACGCCATTTATCTGTAAAGGACTCAGAGACTACAGAAAAGGTCCACGCGCTTTCATCAGCAACCGTATTTAGCATTTGTTTTAACTTTCCCAATCACAGGCACAGCTACTCAGCTATCTAATTTATTTTTGCCTTTTTTTTAATTCCAAACAATATAATTTATATTTTTTTAAGGAAGTATTTTTTAAGAATACAATTTATTAATAATAATAATAATAAATATAAAATTCGCTGATATTTTAATAAATCAAAGTAATTAATATATTATACTTTTTTAAATAGCAAAATTAAATTTAAAAAAAAGACAATATTATATTTTCCACTTAAGATGATTTGACTACATATAAAAATTTTTGTAGTGGCAATTGATACTTTAATTAATTTGATCGACAAATAAATTTTTTAGATCTTTTATATTTAAATTGATTTTTAAAAAATTTATTGTATATAAAGTGTACAGATGAGTTTCTATCATTGTGAATCAATAGCATTAATGAATGAATAAACCGGATCGCCCGACTCCACAAATCGAAAATACACATCTACAAATCAAGATCTAAATATACATTTATCTATATTAAGCTCTCACAAAGAAGAGGACCAAAACCCTCACATAAGAATGAACAAAAAAAAATCTCTAAATATGAAAATAAAACAACAATAAAAGAATCAAAGAAAAAATATATTTATTTGACAAAAGACTTATCTAAATTTATTAAAAGCGAATATAAAGAGAAAATAAAAAATAAAAGTATGGTCTCTATTAATTAATAGTGCAAACCTCAAATTAAACATAGGATTAATGACTAAAAAAAAGAAAAATAAAAATATCATTTTAAATTCAAAATTTCGTTGTCCTCAAATAATTATTTTTTGATTTTCAATAAGAAGGTATTTTTAATGATTTGATTGTAATCACCAAACATTAATTTAAAATTTATTTTCAATACATCGATAAATTAACTTTAAATGAAATAGAGTTAACAGTTACTAGCTAAAATATGTAACATATGATAGATAGGGATTGGCAGGTGCAACTGATCATCCATATTTATCGTGAAGCCAGCTGTGTCGCTGACTCCATTGCCAAAGAGGCGTTGCTTGGCCCCAAGGGTTATCGTGCGCTGTCTCATCCTCCACCCAGGACTCGTGTGCTTCTCGATGGAGATAGTGTTAGGGTAGTTCGGTCTCGTGCCGACTAAGTGTTCTTATGGGTCTTATTCCCTCCATTGCATAACATTATAAGGTTTTGTTTGGTGACTAGTGGTGAAATATAACATAATTAAATATATTTTATTTTAAATTATCTTCAATGAATTGTGATAAAATATAATGTATAATCAAATATTATTTCTTTCTCATTTTATTTGCGTGGTTTGACAAAATAAGCATATTAAAAATTTAGTCAATAAAATTTATTTTGCCATTTTTTTACTCTTAATTAATTAAAATCATTCATTTAATAAATAATTATAAATATAATTATGAGAAAAATAATTATTTTCATATTTAAATTTAAAAACCTTACAAATATTTTGAGACATTAAAAAAAGAATAACAAGCAATTAAAGTGGAACAGATGTAGTATATTTTGAATATAATGGTTGCTCTAAAATTATATTTTATGAGCCATAACAAAATATAATTAAAATTGTTTTTAGTGTATATACTACATAAAGATACTTTTGATTATATTTTATTTATCGGTCTCATTTATTTAGACAAATTTTTCATTTAGGGTGTCTCATTACAAAGTTATTATTTTTGATAAAAAAATGAAGTTATAAAGTCTATATTGTCCTTTACATAGCTTTCAATATTGAAAATATCAAGACAGTGACAGTGACAGACAAAATACAAAAAATGTATTTAGTGAGATACGTTTATAATATAATTATTTTATTCTTTTTCAAACAGTCTAAGAATTTTAAGTTTTAACATCATATAATATACTCCACAATACTATATTCATATATTTATTTTTATTATACTTTCTTTTTTGGTGGTAGTATTGCGTTTTATCCATTAAAATTAAATATTATACGTTGATTAGTCTATATATTTTAGTTTATTAATTTATTTAATATTAATAGAAAATAATCAGTAAGTGTTAGTTTTTAACTATAAGTCTAACTACACATCTATTTATCATAGTTTTGATGATCGGATTGGACTGACTGGTTTGACCAAAAATTAGATTGTGGTCCGATCCGAGTTGCATTGAAAAATTAGGTGTTCAAAAAATCAAACTAAACCAGTAAAATCGAATAAAAAGCAGCTAAAAATCACTGAATCGGACTAGAAAAAACTAGTTAGATTCATTTTCTAGGTATTTTAAAAAAATACGTACTTTTTTTCGGCCTCCTAAAAATTAATCCCACAAATTTTTTAATCTTTGGGCATTTTATTTATAAACTCAAATTTTAATATATTAATTAAATGAAAAATAATAATATATTTTAGGATAATTAATTTTTTTAATTTTAAATTTATTCATATTTTATTTTTTAAATTTTCTATTTTTTTGTAAAACCTAAATTTGAAAAATTTTTTTATTTGAATTCAAAATTTCTTTTGTATCCAATATTTTTAATTTTATTTAATAAATATATTTAAAAATATTACATATAAAATTCAGTTATTTTATCCTATTGCAAGCAATACATAGTCTTTTTATTACAAATCATTTTAAACTATTATTAATTATTTCAAATAAAATTTTTAATTGTTCTACTTAATAATTTGACAATGCATAATAGTTTATAAAAAATAATATAATTAATTATAATAATTAATAAAATAATATTTAAATATCTGCGCAAAATGAGATTTCGACCAGTAATAATATATATATATATATATATAATTGCATATCATATTTATTATTTTTAATTATAAACAGCTTCTGCACTGCTCGTCACTATCTTAGCTGAAGTGATAACTGGACCATAACATGGACATATAACTGGCCAACTGTCAACCATAACACATGCCACGCGATTCACGCACTGCAGGATTAGTGTGGAAATATAACATTTTCGTGCCGGAATAGGCGCGAGAGATGCGGATGTTATCAAAGGTTAGACAGAATCGAGGAGGGACTGATTTGTGTTCTGCAATAAAATAAAATAACAGTCATATAGGTAAACGCTCTGGAAGAAGGAAAAAAATTAAAAAAACAAAAAGTGTGTAATAATAATTACCAAGGGTCAAGAAAATTACTATTGCCAATCCTCATTATGTCAAAATTCATTAGTTGCCCTTTCTCCTTTTTTTTTTTTAAATATTACTTGGTTTTTAATAATTGCTTCCATCAAGTGTTTAGTCATTTCGTAAGTTTCACGGATCCCTTACACGGTTGATTGTATCTATGCCATTTTATTAATTTTAGATATTTTAAAAACTCATTTAAGATATTTTAGAAATATGTTTGAAAATTTTACTACAATTTTAGATAAATTTATTAACAATAATTTCAAGATTGTTGTCTTAAAAATATTGGTAATTATTAATACTTAAAATATAAAATTAAAATAAACATAAAAGAATGAAAACTATATCTTATAATCTACAATTATTAATTTATTACATATCTATTATTATGAAGAACTATTCCATAATGTTAATTCAAAATAAGTAATTTACATTACTTTTATAAAAAAAGAGTCCACAATATTATATTGAATAAATTAAAGCACGAAATATATTTGATCTTTTTTAAAAATATTAAAATTTCTGAAATTGTCAATTTATCTTTAAGTAAGCTGGAGATACTATGATTTTCAACTATGACATTGATTTCAAGGACTCAACTAATTATGTTGAAATGAAAAATTAAGTTTTTTAATATTTATTATTATAAATAATTATTTATTTATTTAAATTATTAATAAATTGTACTGCAGCTTGTACTAAGCGTATTGGTGTCCTGCTTTTTTAAAAATTACCATATCCCATATCCGGATTATGTTGTGTCATATGTCCCCTGTCCGTGTCGTATCGTGTCGCATATCTCGTATTTATGTCTGTGTAACTTGGGTCATTTCAAATTTTAAAATGAGTATTTTTATCTGTTTATAAGGTATATTAATGAAAAATACGAGAATGTGGTTATAAGTCTATAATATCATATGACTCCAACAATCAATTTCATTATCTTCATACATAAAGAAGAAAATCCTTATGCTTGTTATCCATGAATTTTTCTTAATTAATGGATTTTTATGTTATAAAAAGTAAATGGAATGCCTATTTCGTTCCTAAAATAAAACATTAAGGATTAAATAGTGTATTTTCAAAATAGTGAGGATGGATTAATGAATTTATCATAATATAAGGATTTAATAGTAATTTTTTATAAAGTAAATAATAATGTCAAAGTAGCATGCAGACGCAGTATAAAGATGGGATAGGTGATGGCGTGAAAGAAAGGCAGGCAGGCTTTAGTTTAGCGGCTCTCCTATTCCGCCGGACTATACGCAAAAACACGACATTTTACAGTTTTACCTTAACCGGTAAGAACGACGCTAACAGAGAAAGATACAAGTCTTTGATTAGAATAGAAAATTTAAGATTTGGTAAAAAGAACACACCCCAAATATCCGTAACAAAAATAATAAGAAATTAAAAAGAAACAGTCGTATCGCAGCCAGAAAGAATTAGTAGCAACACAAAGAGAGAGAGAGAGAGTCAAGAGAGAGAGAGAGAAGAGAGACAGAGCAGAGAGTGGCCGTTTCAACGGCCACCTCCACCTCCACCTCCACCTCTACCTCATAATCAATCTTTCTTACAGAAAATTTTCCTTCTGTTAAGATTAATTCCTTTCCATTTCCAGAATTTTGTTTTCCTTTACCTCTTTCTTAGGAAAATCAAAAAAAGAACAGAAAATAAACTAAAGGAAAATTTTACAAAAATTCTATTGCCTTGGCTGCATTTAGCATCGTATTTCTCTTGCCTCTATCTTTGTTTTCTTATTTTCTTTTCTTTATCTGCTTGCTCCGCTCTCATTGTTGAAGGTGGTTTTTGCAGGCTTCAAGGTAATTTCAATTGCAATTGTTCAATATTTGAACATTTCGTTTCTTTTATATATCTAGATCATTAAACTAGCTTACACTTTTCAAATTCTCGGGAAGTTTTTTAAATTATAAACAGATATAGATGCAGAATAATATATTCACCGCAATGCGTAGCTTGAAGTTTATAGAAGGGTGTAAAGGCGCCCAGGTTTATGCCCTTAATCCTGGAGGGGGTGGCGGAATCGGCTTTGGTAGCGTTGGAGAAAAGTTTCTTCAACATCTTCAAGACCTTAGAGTCAATTCCATCGGAGCGAAATCCAGTAGCCAAACATCGCTCGATAAAGCCACAAATAATGTCGCAGTTGAAAATCTACTTCCTGCTGGTCTCCCTGACACCGATCTCGTTGAGCCGCAGATCGATCCTTGCCTCAGGTATGTTGATTTTGTCGAAACCCTTGCGGAAGTATATCGTGCAATTGAAAATTGTGCCCAATCCGAGAAAACCGCGGTTTACTTACGGCAATGCGCGATATTTCGGGGTTTATTGGATCCTAAAATGTTTCGGAGGAGCCTCCGTGCGGCCAGACAGCACGCGGTTGACGTAAACTCAAAAATTGTATTGGCCTCGTGGTTAAGATTCGAGAGAAGAGAAAATGAACTTATCGGTAAATCAGCCACGGATTGTTGTGGAAGAATTCTAGAATGCCCTAGGGCTTGTTTGGTATCTGGTTACGATCCTGAATCGGTAAATGATGCTTGTACGTGTTCAAGGTCTCCTAGAGGGGATTCAGGTGATGGTATTTCGGTAGGAGACGGTGATGATATTTCCGTACGAGATGAAGGATGTTCAATTTCCAACGAAGATGGTGATATGTCCTTTTGTATTGGAGATGATGAGATTAGGTGTGTGCGATACAATATTGCTTCACTTTCAAGACCATTTAAAGCAATGTTGTATGGTAGTTTTACAGAGTCAAGGAGGGAGAAGATAAATTTCTCTCAGAATGGGATATCCACAGAAGGAATGAGAGCTGTAGAGATTTTTAGCCGGACGAAAAGATTAGACTTTTTCAATTTGCGCGCTGTATTAGAGCTTCTTTCTTTGGCAAACAAGTTTTGTTGTGAAGAAATGAAGGCAGCTTGTGATGCTCATTTGGCATCTCTGGTTTCTGATGTGGAGGATGCAGTTTTGCTAATTGAGTATGGATTGGAGGAGACTGCATATCTTTTAGTGGCTGCTTGTTTACAAGTGTTCCTGAGAGAGCTTCCAAGTTCCATGCACAATGCTCATGTGATGGAATTGTTTTGTAGTTCGGAGGGTATGGAGAGATTGGCATTGGTCGGGCATGCTTCATTTTTGTTGTATTACTTCTTGAGCCAGGTTGCTTTGGAAGAAGACATCAAATCCAATTCAACAGTTATGCTTTTGGAGAGATTGGCAGACTGTGCAACTTGCGGTTGGCAGAAACAACTTGCTTATCACCAATTAGGTGTTGTGATGCTTGAAAGGACGGAATATAAAGATGCCCAGAATTGGTTTGCAGCGGCAGTTAATGCAGGTCATGTTTATTCTTCAGTTGGTGTTGCAAGGGCGAGATACAAACGTGGGCACAAGTATTCAGCATATAAGATGATGAATTCACTGGCTTCTAATTATAAGCCAGTTGGATGGTTGTACCAAGAAAGGTCTTTGTACTGTGTTGGGAAGGAGAAGATGATGGATTTGACCACAGCAACTGAATTGGATCCAACTCTTTCCTTTCCATACAAATACAGGGCTGTTTTGTTGGTGCAGGAGAACAGACTTGGGGCAGCAATCTCAGAGCTCAACAAAATAATCAGCTTCAAGGTCTCTCCTGATTGCCTTGAATTAAGAGCTTGGATTTTTATTGCTTTGGAGGATTATGAAAGTGCTCTCAGAGATGTCCGGGCACTCTTGACTTTGGATCCAAATTACATGATGTTTCATGGGAAGATGCATGGTGATCGCTTGGTAGAACTTTTGTGTCCTCTTGTCCAGCAGTGGAGTCAGGCTGATTGCTGGATGCAACTTTATGATAGGTGGTCCTCTGTTGATGATATAGGCTCCTTAGCTGTTGTTCACCATATGTTGGAAAATGACCCAGGAAAGAGTCTTCTTTGGTTTCGGCAATCTCTCCTCCTTTTACGGTATGCATTCTTATGTCTTATTAATGCCTTGCTTATTTTCAATTATTACTCTCTTTTCACTGCAAATATATAATATGTAGTGAGATATATAAGATTTATGATGTTGATGCTTTTCTAAAGAACTAAACACCCTTTACTGTTGGCATTTGTATGCTTTTATGGAGCAAGATGCTTCAACTTGACAACATCTGGCACCTGTATAAAGATTCTCTTATGCTTGCTATTTTCATAAAAATATCTTTCAGCATAGCATGTATAGCAAAATGGTAAAGTTAATAATTGAAAAGTATTCTGCAAACAACCCCTGCATTAAAATGGTGTACGATGTACATCCATCAGAGAGAATTCACCGTGCAATGCATGGAACTGTAATTACTAAAGCTGATGGCTATAAAGTCAAAACACATGTTCCAAACCTTCCACACCCCTCTTCTTCTGTCCTCTTCTCTTGCTATTTCTCATTTACTGATGAAAATTAAGTAGATGTAGAGATGGAAAGTAACTGCAACGAGAAGATTGAAAAAATGGACATATTTGCATATAATACAATTGTGGGAGAGGATGTTACAAACTAAAAGCTGTGCTTGTTGGTAGTTTTTCTTGCTTGATTCTATATTTGATTGTTTTAAGAAAACTACTGTAAATCATTCATTCAAAATGTGTTGTCCAGCATCTCTTGATATTGCTATGAATATATATTCCTATTATTTATTATGAAGTCAGATAACTTCTCTTTGAAGGCCGGAACCAGGAAGGGAATAATTGTTGATGTGTATTTGTATGCCACTATTTGGTGTTGTTTAGAAGCTCATTAGGGAGCTGTTTCAAGTGCAAACTTTCTTCAGTTCTCATCTTCTCACCGCTATCTATGTTGACAACAAACAAATGAGGCTTTAAATCAATTTTGATGAGGTCTCACCCCTTTAAAATCATTTTCAGTTCCTCCTTATCTTTATTTCTCCATCTTCCTTATTAAGTGAGATGGTGTTTGGACTAATTTTTTCCAACTCGAGATCTTGGAAATGTTGGAGACATTTCTTAATGGAATTCATATTGAAATTCTGATGCTCAGAAATGGTAGAAAACTTGTGGGTGAGAGTTTTTTATGATGAAAGTTTGTCATGCCTGAAGCAATCTTGGTAGAAAACTTGTTAACTTCTGATAATTGATGGAACTTGCCTGGCATCTGAAACAATGCTATTCTTAGTTTTGCTTGATAAGATTATCGTTCTGGTTACACACACAAAGGGATATATCCACAAGTCACTTTATGAATATTATAGAGGTTTTCTTTGTTTCTAAATGTTTGTACTTTCCTGGACCAATTTCTCATGAATATTGACTTTTGATTATTACCTGGCAATAAAGAAAAAGGGGAAAACATGTGTGTATAATTTACCACGCATTTAATTATGTGGATAGGCTTCTGGACATTAAACAACATTTATCTATCTTATCCATTTGTTGGGCTTATTTATTTGTTTGTTCTTGTTTTCTTTTGTTTATAAATATAGGTTAAATTGTCAAAAGGCTGCAATGCGTAGTTTGCGGTTGGCAAGAAATTATTCTACTTCTAAGCATGAATGGCTTGTTTATGAAGGATGGATTTTGTATGATACTGGCCATCGTGAAGAAGCCCTAGCTAAGGCCGAAGAGTCCATTTCAATTCAGAGATCATTTGAAGCTTTTTTCCTCAAGGCATATGCTTTAGCAGACTCAAGTCTCGATCCTGAGTCATCACAATATGTTATTGAACTTCTTGAGGAAGCTCTTAGATGCCCTTCAGATGGCCTTCGGAAGGGACAAGTGAGTGTCAACTTTGAAACAATCATATTACTTGGATGGATGACATGAATATTGTTTAATTGATGATATTTGCTGATATACAGGCACTGAATAATCTTGGGAGTGTCTATGTTGACTGTGATAAGCTGGATCTTGCGGCTGATTGTTACATGAATGCACTCAATATTAAGCATACAAGAGCACACCAGGGTCTGGCCCGTGTTTATCATCTTAGAAATCAGCGGAAAGCTGCATATGATGAAATGACGAAACTGATAGAAAAAGCCAGGAATAATGCATCTGCATATGAGAAGCGTTCTGAGTACTGCGATCGTGACATGGCAAAGAGTGATCTTAGTATGGCAACACAACTAGATCCCTTGAGGACATACCCATACAGATACAGGGCAGCGGGTAAGTCCCATGGTAACAATCTGATTAAGATTTTTTCTTCTGCTATAAGTCAATAATTCTATAATGATCTATAATACTGTATATCTGGGGATATGAGCTCCGCATTGAATCACTTATGCTTTTGTTGTTTAAGCTATGGAAGTGTTCTGATGCTTGGCTAAGAATCCTTGGATCATGTTTTACTTCCAGATCATTAGTTGGAATGACTGAATCAAGAAATTCAATTGTTCGGTATTTCTTTTTCCTGTCAAGTTAGTTGTTGCTAACAATAAAGTCAGATTCTAGGTTAATTATTCCCTCTTGTCATGAAGAAATAACGGACAGTAGATGTCATGGATGAAATCTAATTTTAATTTGATATGAGAAAGAAAAATTTGGTATGAAGATGGGTGTAATCAAGTGAGTTAAATCAAAATAGTGTACTACTTGGGCTTGAAACTTGAAACTCGACTAGAATTCAGTCAATTTTTATTTTTCATGCTTTAGTTTAGTCCAATGAATGCTGAAAATACTTGAGTTTGACTTGTTTAGGCTTGTTTAGTATTAAATATATGTGTAAATTTATTTATTAATGTCCCCCACTAGTTTGGGACTCAGCTTAGTTGTTATGATTATTTATAAATCTCACATTAATTTGTGAGTATAACTTGAATGAGCTCTTCTCAATACTAACTCAAATTAATAAATTACTAGTTAAATATTACATATTAATATAAGATATATATTAAAAAGTATATAAAGTATAGATACTTGATTAGGCTCATGAGTCAATTGACTCGAGTATTATAGTAATTTGAACTCAGTTTGACTTACTATTCCAGCTACTTTTGTTTCAGCTCTAGTTGACTGGAACCTAATTGAATTAGAATATTTTGTGACCTGAGATTGAATATCTCGCAAGAATTTTGACTCACTTGGAGCCCTATTATGGAGTTAGTCAAGGCTATAAGGGCGTGAAATACATAGGCTCTACTGAATATTGTGTGCCAATATGCTTGGCTTTCATGCTTACTCCATTCTTTCAATGATTATACCTGCTAGGCTGGTCACATGTGCTTTTCCTATTTTTAAAAAGCTGCCGGAATTTATCTACACCAGTTGAGGTGTATATTATCACTCCATCTTCTGTAGACATTAGCTATGTGGAAGATTGAAATGCTGACGCAAGTTTAGTTGCCCTTGTAAAATTAAAGCCTATACTTTTAGTATGCGACTATGAAGATCTAACGTTTTAGTGTTTGCAGAACCAATGCTGTTTCGCTGTTAGCAATAATTGTACCACTGGAAGGATGACCTGGACATTGGATTTTTGTGCAATTGCCTTTTTTATGTTAATCTTTGGGTTTGTGATGATGGATGCTGGCAACCATTGTCATTTTTGCCCTGTCAATGGAAATGTCAAATCAAATATTTGCTATTTTTTCTCTTTTTTTGTCCCCAATATATATGTTGGAGAGTTGGAATTTGATTATGTGGCATTCTCTTTATATGTGTGTGTGCGTGTGTGTTGGAGAGGTGGAATTTGACTGTGGCTTTCTCATTGGAAGAGAAGTGTGGCTATCAACTACAATATACCTTACCATGTTTGCTTCTAACTTGAATGATGGGTAACAATCTCTAATAGCTTAATAGTTATTCAACTATTGACTAGTGCTTTATGATACTTCTTTTGGTTTCTTCACTGGAATCACTGATATGATGTTTCATGAGATTGCTTTGGATGTCATTTTTGAGAAGATGGTTCATTGGCTGAAAAGATCTAATGACATTAAATTGGATTCACATTTTAGCCAGTGGACGGGTTTGGATCAGTAGTGCCTGCATGTAAATATAATCTTAGTAATCAAAGTTTTATTGTGTTGTCCTTGGTTCCATTTGCTAACATTCTTCAGAGCTTTCTACTTGTAATGTTCCTTTAATCTTTGATACAGAACTAAATTACTCACTGGATAGCCATTTTGTCCAGTTGCTGTTTGATCTTTCAATTATTATTACTATTATCTTTTATCAGTATGTTCATGTTTGTGAAATATATATAGCTAAAATGTGATTAGCTCTAGCAAGGATAAATTATGCACCAAGGGAGTTTCTAGTGAGATCCTTTCTGAGAACTGGCTTATTTTATGACTCTGTAACTCTTGATCTTGTTGGATATATTTGTGGGTAGCAAGTGTATTGGCATAGTTAACATTGCGTCAGAATAACTCGATAATTTAAATCATGATTAAATTATACTATAACTATCTTATTTCTGTCAACCGTAGAAGTGTGGTTAGACTTGATGGCTGTCTTGTGTTATTGAGACTAATGTCAGGTTGGGTTTTCAAGCACCTCCTACTTCTTGGAGGTTGGTATTTATAGGTTATAGGATTACTTTTGTACCTATGATCTAACAGAGCACTTGACTAGAATAGCCACTTGACTTTTAAGTTGTGACTGCTAATGTTAGATCGGATTTCATCTAGACTAAATCTTAGATGCATTGGCAGATCTATGCCTGGAACAAAACAGACTTCTCTAGGCTAAAACTTAGATTTAGTCACACGTGACATTACTATGGCTGGACAAGAATTTTGTGGCTGCCAAGTAGTTGCAAATCTTCCTTATTTGAGCCTCAATGTCTGTTTGAGTGTCTTGGCTTGCTCATGCAGGGCTTTGAAAATAAAGTGACGATGGAATTCATATACTAATCTTCTAATCTAGCTAGAGAAGTTTTTTTTTAGTTTATTTATTTAAAAGTAAGACTCCTTACATCTTGAAAGTTTGTGCAAATAGATTTTTTCAATGCCTATGGTCTGGCAGGGTGCTTGTCTAGAATGTCCATATGATTTTAGGAACAATATGTCATTTCAAGTTGTGATTGTTAAATCAGATTTTATTTTAGACAATCAAAACGAATCTCTGTCTCTCTTTTTTTTTCCCTTCTTGTGAAAGAAGCTTGTTAATTATTTGCATTGCATGATTGGTGCGTGTTTGCCAAGTAGGTAGGGCCTTAGTTATATTGCTTTCTGTCAGAATTTGAAATGGATTTGAAATAATATCATAAAATCAGACATAGAAATTTTGATTTTAAATTTTTCCCTTGCAGTAGTTAAAAAAGAAAGCTGGTAGATTCCACTATTTTGAGTTTGAATTTAGTTAGAGATAGAATATGTCTATGCTAAATTCCTAATGCTTTGAATTTCCATGATTGTGATTCTACTAATTCTGTGTTTGTTCAGTTTTAATGGATGACCACAAAGAAGATGAGGCCATATCAGAGCTCTCGAGACCCATACTTTTCAAGCCAGATTTACAGCTACTGCATCTTCGTGCAGCATTTTATGAATCAATGGGTGATAATATCTCCACCCTTCGAGATTGTGAAGCCGCCCTTTGTCTTGATCCCAATCATGGTGATACCATCGAGCTCTATAATAAAGCACGACAACGAGCTAGTGAAGAACTAAAGTGAGAACAAAAACCCATATTGGCATTATATCTCCATTATGTGGGCAATCCCATGGTTGCCAACTTTCTTTTTGCTTTTGGTACAAGGATGGCCAGTGCTTGTCGAGGAAAAGTATCTTTTTGGATTTTCTTTCCAGAGATATCGAGATGCTGATGTGCCAGGGCACTTTTATAGGAAAGGAAAGAAGAATTGGAATTCAGTTAAAAAGAAAAAAGAAGGAAAAGGAAAGTTAGAGAGTGAGATAGCTTGTAAATATATCTATTTCTAAGTTAAATATTTTGAGATCATTGTATGATATAAATGCTGCAGACTGATTCTGCGGCTATTACATTTTACTTCGGTAAAAGTTAATGGAAGTACCACAGTCAAAAGAAACATGTACATGAAATGGCAGCTCATGTTGAAGTCTGTTCTTTTAGAGGTTTACATATGATTTTTTTCTTTTTGAATGCCAAGCTGTTTACAATTTATTTTAACTTCTATACTGTTCTTTGAGAATTGATTTGAGCTATACAAATACAATTTTCCTACACAGCTATTACTCTTGAAAAGTTGAAATAGACCTAATTCACATTGCTCCTTTTCTGTAATGATTATTTTTAATTTTTCTTAACAGGAATTATGTTCTTGAATTCTTACTCCGGTTCTCGATTTAGCAATAGAAAAGTAGGTGGAGTTAGGCTGCATTACTGTCAGCTTCATAATTATTAGAAATAATTTCTTTTTGAAGCAGAAGTAGAACTTGTCTCTTTCAGTCTCTGAGAGAAGAGTCTTTTTCTGCTTCACCTGTGAGCATCAGTAAAGTAGAAGAAAGGTTGTAAAGGTTTGCACGAGATACATATAGTTTCAACTGCTTTTATTGATAATATCATCCAACCACCTTTTATTACCTTTTCTTCATTTTTCTCAAGATCTTGGCTTCTCTTTTTTCTCCATTGACAGTCTGTTGCTCGAATGAAACTGCTTCTTATATGGATGAAGCGAGGGAAGAAGCTATGAATATAACCTGTCATCGGAGGCTGGACTTCAATCTACCACTCTTGTCCACTCGGCGGCTTGGTGGTTTCCCTGGTACAAATTCTCGAATAGCTTTCCGGGATACGAGTAATGGTATTCCATTTTGCTGGGAACAAGCTCCTGGAAAGCCGAAGAACACTGAAACAAATGATATCCCCAACGGGGATGGAGACACTCCTCGTCCAAGACTCCCACCATGCAGATGGCAGCCACAGAAGAAGGCAAGTGCAAGTGTAAATTCTATCAACATTCATGATCATGATGATGGTTGTGATGCTGATGTTGATGACAATGACTATGATGACGACGATTTTGATGATGATGATGATGTGTTTCCAGAGGCTTTGGACATTTTATCCTTGACAGAAGCCATAGACATTGTCCAGAAAGCTGAAGATGACAACAGATTGGATAGGCTAAATTTAGAAAGTGTAGAATCTAGAGGAAGCCAGTCTCCGAATTTCATGATGGAGCGGTTTCTTCCTGATGCTACCGCGTTGGCTTCATCATCTCTATTATACGCGTCGTCGAAGAATTTGAACAAGAAGCTTCCTTATTTCTGCAGCAGTTATGCTGAAGAATATAATTCACAAATAGTTGGGGGATCATATTCTTCAGAGTCCTCTCATAAAGGGTGCGGTCTAGAAATTTTGTTCCCTTGGCGCATGAAACATAAGCTATGTGGTGTAAAGAGCCCTGAAAGGCAAGTCTCACCCAATGTGAAGCCTATATGTACTGCAAAACAAAAGAAAAATTGTTCAACTAATAGACAGTTCAGTGATTTAAAGAAACATATTTAGTTCGTAGATTATAGTTTTAAAATTTCTCATCAAAATCAAGTATTTTTCTGTGTTTCTTGGTATTCTGAGGTAGTGATTCTTGATGGTGCATCTCTTCACTAGATCACAGGGTATTTACTTTTCTTGTTTGTTATTTTAGTTATGAAGAACCTAAGTTTGTTTGAATTAAAAAAGGTACAAAAACTTATTATGTAAGAAAAAGGAAATGCCACATTACGACATTTTTTTTGGTCCGATTATTAGCATATTTCTTTTTATTGTAGTGAAAATATTGTAATAACTACAGAATGAATATGTATCAGTGCTACCAAAGGAAATGTTTGCATAACAGTGAATATTACGATTTTTAGATTTTATACAACTTGAGGAAAAGCAAACAAAAATTACAGAAGGTTGTTGATGAAGATTTTGTATTTATTGGCTAAATTGTAAATGGGACCAAAAGAAAGAACAAGAGCATCAGGGGACAGGAGGGGTTTACTTTTAGGTAGAGTGCTAATTGGATCTACCTCTCAAAAATGGTTAAATTGGGAAATCTTTTTTTTTTTTTTTAAAGGAGTAAATTAGAGAAAAAAATACAAAATTATTCCTCAAGCACAAATGTTTGGACACCCATTACGTTACACTTACAGTATACAATTATGCATTCATACTTCTTTCTCTCCCTCCCTTTTGCTGTATATCACAAATTCTTTTAATGGGAAAGGATGCCAATTATGTAAGAAAAAAAACCTGCTAGGATCTATTAAGTTTTTGTTGGAAAAATATTTATTTAATAATAACAAAATAGTTTTTCTGATAAATAAATAATTCTTCTATTTTTATTTACTTTTATCCTTGTTTTAAGATTGATTTCAAGTCTTAGGTCATATTATTAATCCACAACTAGCAATTGCTCTAAACAATAATATAAAGATTCCATCTCTGCAACCTATTAAAGTAACAAAGCCATTGACTTCCTTGTCCCTTCCTACAAAAGAAGACAGAGAGTCGCTGGGCTGGACATGTCCCAAACCAAAGGGCCCAGTCCATTATAAATCATCCAATAGAAAAATTTAAATTTATTTTTTGATCGTTAGAACTCCAAACGTGCGAAGCATCAATCACGTGGGAGATTTCAAAAATCTAGGGTTTTTCGGGGTCGGTCATATTGGGCAGTGACGGGCAGCAACAAAACGTCTGCCCGTTTGTATTTCTCAGAAATCCCTTACCTCCCGCTTCTTCTAAGCATTCGAAATAGATTATATTATATAATACCCTCCAAACCCCCTGAGATTCAAAGCCTAAACACAACAATCAGTCTGTCGCTAATCCCTCACTCTTTCTTCTTCGCTTCGTTTCGCTCTTCAATAGGACAGAGACGGGAAAGAGGGAGAGAGATCCTATTTTCGTATTTAGTAAGGTTTTGGTTTTCAAGTTTCTATCAATTCCTAAGCTAGGTATTTCTCTAATCTTTGTCGATGGCTTTATAATTTCATTTTGCAAAGAGGTCTATATGTCTAATTCATGATATCTTTGCTTTATCTGTAGTTTTGTTTTTGAGTGTTGCTTCTGTTGAATTTATGATTTTGTTAGGGTTTTAGCGTTTCTGTTGCTTCTCATGCTTGAATCAAATGATTTGTTTCCTGCTTATTGTTTTATGGTGTATGGGTTTTAACTTTGCTTGCTGGTATTATCTCTGCTTATTTCTCCTTTTTTGACTAATTAAATGGTTGATTTTTCAAAAAAAAAAAAAAAAATCGTTGGGTATTGTGTGTTTGGTTAGAGGAGTAGAAAGTGAAATTGAAGTCTATATTCTTTTGAAGTAAACCAATTATATACTATTGTTTGGTTCAATTTGCAGCGGAAAATGACTGTTTGAGGAACATCTCCTTGGACAGAACTCTTCTGCTTCTTTTGTTTTCAAATTTTAGGAAATCCTGCAACTAGAATTAGTTTCCGAGTAACTTCGTTTTGTATTTAATTACTGCGGTGACTTGATGCTGTTTTCTTCAGCCTTATAAGATTTGAATTATGAAAATTCATTTTCCATTCATTGTTTTCTCTAATCTTGCCAAATCATCAGTTACTTGATTGTTTGATTAAGATGTGAATCCTTTTCATAATTCTATTTATGTAACAGTAAATGTGGCTTGCTACTTTATTATTGTGTGGAATGAAGTGTTAAATTTTATAGAATCATATTTATCTATTTAGTAGAATGTTTGTGCATATGCCATCATAGTTTATATAATTCAACGTCTGTTGGTCACATTACTTGAGATTTTAGAGCTAACTGTATACTTTTTCATGAATTCCTTAGTTCTCCAACTTGAATGTTCCTTTGTATTGTTACTTCTTTTTGCAACGTTTGGTTAATTTTTACTATTAGTTTTGTCATTTATATGGTTTCGTGTGTTTCTTTTATTAGAGTGTTGAAAGGAAATGGCTATGGAGATCACTCAGATTCTGTTGTCTGCTCAATCACCGGATGCAAAAATCCGAAATGAGGCAGAGGTTAATCTCAGGCAGTTTCAAGAGCAAAACTTGACTCTTTTCCTTCTTTCCCTGTCAGTTGAGCTTGCAAACAATGAAAAGCCTAATGAATCGCGTCGGTTGGCTGGTATTGTACTTAAGAACTCTTTGGATGCAAAGGATGCCTCAAGAAAGGAACATCTTGTACAACAGTGGATGACAATTGAAATTTCTATTAAATCTCAGATCAAAGATCTGCTAATGAGAACGCTTGCCTCATCTGTACAAGAAGCAAGACATACCTCTTCACAAGTAATTGCCAAAGTTGCTTCCATTGAGATTCCACGGAAGCAGTGGCCAGAGCTAATTGGATTATTGCTTAACAATATGACTCAGCAAGATAGTCCTGCAGCCCTAAAGCAGGCAACCCTTGAGACTCTTGGATATGTTTGTGAGGAGATATCCCATCAGGATCTTGTGCAAGATGAAGTGAACTCTGTTCTAACTGCTGTTGTCCAAGGCATGAACCTCGCTCAACATGGCCCTGAAATCCGCCTTGCAGCAACAAAGGCTTTGTGTAATGCCTTGGATTTTGCACAGACCAACTTTGAAAATGAGATGGAGCGAAATTATATCATGAAGGTGGTTTGTGAGACTGCCTTGTCCAAAGAGGTGGAGATCAGACAGGCTGCTTTTGAGTGTCTTGTTTCGATAGCATCAACATATTATGCTGTGCTTGAACCTTACATTGAGACCCTATTTCAACTTACGTCAAATGCAGTAAAGGGAGATGAAGAGACAGTTGGCCTCCAAGCAATTGAGTTCTGGAGCTCTATATGTGATGAAGAGATAGAGCTTCAAGAATATGGGAGTTCTGAAACTGGTGATTCTGAACCTGTTCATTCTCGTTTTATAGAAAAGGCTCTCCCATCTCTTGTTCCTATGTTGCTGGAAACATTACTGAAACAGGAAGAGGATCAAGATCAGGATGATACTGTCTGGAATATATCCATGGCAGGTGGGACATGTCTAGGTCTTGTTGCTAGAACTGTTGGAAATGCAGTTGTGCAGCTTGTAATGCCTTTTGTAGAAGCTAACATTGTTAAGCCAGAATGGCGCTGTCGTGAGGCAGCTACATATGCATTTGGATCAATTCTTGAAGGCCCAACTGTTGATGTGCTGACCCCACTTGTTAATGCCGGCTTGGATTTTCTGCTTAATGCTATGAGGGATGGAAATAATCATGTCAAGGACACAACTGCATGGACTCTCAGTCGAATATTTGAGTTGTTGCACTGTCCTGCTAATGGTTTTTCTGTGATCTCTCCTGAGAACCTCCATCGGATTGTGGCAGTTTTACTTGAGAGTATCAATGATGCTCCACATGTAGCTGAGAAGGTTTGTGGGGCAATTTATTACCTTGCCCAGGGATATGAGGATGCAGGGAGTAGTTCCTCACTACTTACGCCATGCCTTGCTGGCATCATCTCTCAACTTCTTAAAACTGCTGAGCGTACAGATGGAAGTGACTCAAAGCTCAGGTCTTCTGCATATGAAACCTTGAATGAGGTCATCAGGTCCTGTAATATTGCTGAAACGTCTCAAATAATTACAGAGCTGCTACCAGTCATCATGAATAAATTGGGGCAGACTCTAGACCTTCAGATTGTATCTTCTGATGACAGGGAGAAGCAAGGAGATTTACAGGCTTCCCTCTGTGGTGTTCTTCAAGTCATTATCCAGAAACTTAGCAGTACTGATGAGACCAAGCCCATTATACTCCAAGCTGCAGATCCTATTATGATTCTGTTCCTCAGAGTGTTTGCTTGCCGTAGCTCTACTGTGCATGAGGAAGCAATGCTTGCAATCGGTGCTCTGGCTTATGCATCTGGGCCAGAGTTTGGCAAGTATATGCCAGAGTTATACAAGTATTTAGAGACGGGATTGCAGAATTTTGAAGAGTACCAGGTTTGTGCCATAACAGTTGGTGTGGTTGGTGACATTTGTCGTGCAATGGATGACAAGATTTTGCCTTACTGTGATGGGATCATGAGCCACCTTATCCGTGATCTCCAAAGTGCTGAGCTACACCGGTCTGTCAAGCCTGCCATATTCTCCTGTTTCGGGGACATTGCTCTTGCGATAGGGGATCAATTCTTGAAGTACATTGATTCTGCAATTATGATGATGCAGAGTGCAGCTCAGATTTGCGCCCAGATGGATACTGATGATGAGGAGTTGATGGAATATGGCAATCAGCTCAAGCGTAGCATCTTTGAAGCTTATTCTGGTATTCTTCAGGGATTTAAAAATTCCAAACCGGAAGTGATGATGCCACATGCTGGGCATCTTTTGCGGTTCATAGAAGTAATTTTCAGAGAAAGTCAAAGGTATGTTTCTGATTTCCTGTCCCCCTTGTGCACCCTTTATATCATTCACTGACAATTAAATATATTGGTTATTCATTTGTTCTCTGTCCATGTTTTGCAGAGATGAGAGTGTGACAAAAGCTGCAGTTGCTGTGATGGGTGATCTGGCAGATGCACTTGGTTCCAACACAAAGATTTTGTTTAGAGACAACACCTTCTACGTTGATTTTCTTGGCGAGTGTCTTCAATCTGATGATGAGCAGCTGAAGGAGACTGCAAATTGGACACAGGTGATGATTGCACGTGTTATGGTTTCATAAAAGGTAGCTAGATTGGTCAGTGAGTCAAATAGTTGTCATTAGTGGTCTTGTTAGCTTAAAAGAAGGAACGTTTCTCTTTTGGTCTTTTCTCTTTTTAGTCTCGGGTGAAAAGTGTCAAGGGCCCAGAAAGAATAGAGCTCTGTGCATCCCACCTGTCTTTTGTAATGTGAATGTGAATCATAATGATTTTCTTTTAATCCACACTCTCTATGGGATGGGAGAGAACCTTTTTAAGTGCTTTGTGGAACTCTGCCACTGATCGGTGGTGTATTAGGCCATTTTATTTATTTGTTACTTTTTTTTTTTTTTAATTCATGTAAATGGTTCTAGTAGTACTCAAGTCAGTATTGCTGCTTTTGTTTGAGTTTTCACTCATCTGCTTTGCTTGATCTTCTGTTTTGCATCTTCAGTCGAGTGATTTTTTTTTTTATTATTTTTTTTTCAGCAGTATCAATGTTAGTTAGTATATGACTTTATATTAGAGCTGAATCGTAAGTTCGAGGGATTTGAGAAACAAATGATAGCCTAATCAATGGGAGAACTATCATTTATTGGCAATTGGAACAATTTGATGCAGTGCAGTTACTAACAACTACAGAATGATATATTGTCTATGTCCTAGAAATCTTTGAGTTTGTACGGAATTGCGTAGACTATAGTTGTTAAATTATTATTTCATTAAACATTCAATTTTAATATTAATTATGGATAAGTCATTTTGAAATTCGAAATAATAATTTAATATGTAAATACTCTCTCTATTTCAAAATAATAAACTCATTTCTATTTCTGAAGGTATGATGATAATTTTAGTTTAAAGGAAACTTTTTTCATATACATTTCCTATCAAATGTGTTTTGCTGGAATAATTAGGAAATAATTAAAATTTTCAGATATGTTATTGATAATACAAATTTCTAGCTTTGCCAGATTTTTTTAATGCGAAGGAAAACTTCTAACATTTCCATAAAAATTACTCTTTCCATTTTATCTCAATAGCAATAATTAAATATTTTATTTTGTTTTTCATTTAGAATTTTGAGACGACATTAATTATTTTTTTCTAACTTCACCCATATTTATTAGGTGTCATTTATTTTTATATTTACGTTTAAGAATTACAATTTAGATATTGTATTACTTTTTAAAAAAATTAATGAATTTCAGTATTTTTTTTATTTTTGTGAAGAGATCAAATATTGCTATTGAAGGGAGTATACTGTTAAAATCAACTATACTTTATTTGAATTTATGAATTAATGATTCTAATATGACACTCCTATTTGGGAAATTTAAATATATATATTGAGCATGAAGAAAAAAGATCAGTTTTATTTTTAAAAATAAAAGAAGCTATAATTTCAAGATACCAAAAAGGAAAGATGGATTGCTGATTTGGAAATTGTATTTCCATGGTGCCCGCACAGGATTTTTACTTGTCATTGCTGGTTCAGTGTAAGCAAAAGACCAAATATCTCTCTTTCTATCAAAGATAAGGTTAGAGTTGGGCGACCTATTGCAGCAAGGAACATGATTTTAGGGATAAATTTTTTCTTTTACATTTGTGCTGCGGCTCCTCTTCATTTACACATATAAAACCATTTTTTTTATCTATATGTATTGTGTTGCGCATGCTTTGAAAAGAAGGCCTACTGCCAATCGTACCTGGCTCAAGCATTACAAAACAAAAATTGACCCTCTGCTTTTTGTTTTCTTCCTTCAATAATAGCTTGATTGCATTAGAGTGTGGCTTTATCTCTCCATTAGTTATCATTTTGTGCACATATATATAAAAGAGATGCACCCAACTCATATGCTAAATAACGCATGGTTGGACGACGCCTTCGAAGATTTCTGTAATTCTGGCTGCTGCAATTCAAACTCGCTTCTGTCCCTTATTCTTTTGTTTTTGTTTTCTTTTTTCTTTTGTTTGCCTTTCTACCATCTTCAAGGTCGGACTCTCTAATAACAATTTGTTCATCAACGGGATAAGCATTTAAATCGAGTGAAAATTCATTACATATGGGCACAATCTTTTAGTTTGTGGGTGAGTTTCAGACAACTCGTTAAGGTCTAATAGGTTTGATGGATTCTTGGTTGGATTAAAATTGTGAATGAATATTTAGAGTTGTGCTGTACTCCATATTTTATATGACCACGTTTATATGAAGTTGAGGAGTCTTACAATTCCAATGAAATGCTGACTCCAAAAAATTTCAGCAAAGGATGCAAAATTAACTTTCTAAGACTTGGTAAAAATGAAAAAAATTCTGCTAAGTAATTATTTTAGAAATTTGAAAAGTCCATAATCATAACGTTTTGCTCAATTTTGCCTCTTTTAAGTGAATGCTCGTTTTTTCTATGGTTTTGAGATGAGATGTATTATTTTATTGGTGAATTGGTATTTTTTTATGGGTTTATTTTTGTGAACAAATCGACATGCAAGAATATAATTAGAAGCTAATACCCTTTGTTAAACTATTATACATATCCCAGTTAAGCTGAACCAGAAAAAAAAATTACACAAAGGATCAAGTAATTACTATAAAAAAGTAATAAAAGAAAATCAAGAACTACACTAAAATTATAAAATTACTATCTGCCTGTGCCTGCATCTGTAGAACTGGTAGATAAGTATGTGCATGATATGCTTGTCAGTTCACAAGAACTAACTTGCAATAATCTTGCAGTATTCCTTTCGCTTATTCTATTAGAATCAACAGAACCCCAATCTTCCATTGAAGGAAGTTTCTCCTCTCTGTTAAGATACCTTGAAACTTGTCTCATACTAGGTCTAGATTCCACTTTCTGATGAGAACAAAGAAGACCCAGTTCCAAAACCAATTCCATTTCTTCAATCACATAATTAAAATCCAATTTTGGATCAACTACATCAAGAATTCTCCCTATTTGTTGGCATTCTAATACCCAATCTGCCAATATAAATTGGTTTGACCCAACAGGTCTTCGACCTGTAGCCACTTCAAGAAGAAGAATCCCATAAGCAAACACATCTGAACTTGTTGAAGCCTTACCAGTTCTTGCCAATTCAGGCGCCATATACCCAATTGTACCTACAACGTTTGTTGTGTGTGAGTTTACGCCATGGTCGTATAATCTTGCAAGACCAAAATCCCCTAATCTTCCATTCATTTCTCCATCTATTAACACATTACTAGACTTAATATCCCTGTGTATCACTATTTGCTCCCATTCTTCATGTAAATACAAAAGCCCAGCAGCAATGCCTTTGACAATGTTAAACCTTTGTTCCCAACTTAGAACGACATCGCTTTTACGGTTAAACAAAAGGGAATCGAGGCTTCCATTGGGAATATAGTCATATACAAGAAGCAAGTCATTTTTCTTCTTGCACCATCCTTGAAGATTAACTAAATGCTTATGCCTTAATCGTCCGAGGCTTTCAATTTCTGCTGCAAATTCTTTCAGTCCCTGAAATGAATTTCTAGTGATTTTCTTTACAGCAACTTCATTTCCTGTGCTATGCATTACTGCTTTGTAAACAATACCAAATCCTCCAACTCCAATTATCTCACTGCCTTTAAACCCTTTAGTTGCTGAATGCAAATCACTATAGCGAAATCTATGAGGACATTCCAATTCCCAATCCTCAAGATTCTCAAACCCACCAATTCTTCTCTTGTAAACAGTTATGAAAAACAGAATCCCGATTAGAAGAACTGTCACAAAGCACAAGGCCACGATAAGTGCAATAACAGCAAGCTGGAAAGATTTGGAATCTTTGTCGGCTGGAGGAATCGGAATCAGAGAAAGATTCAGTTCAGGTGGTGCTCCAGTTGTCGAAAAACTCCAACCCAAAATATAATGAGAGCTTGCTTTATAATCCCCTGTGGAAGCAGAAAAACCCACATACATTTCCTCCTTAACATATTTAGTCAGATCAAGAGGATAGGTAATGAGCGGTTTAAGTGGCTTTTGTAGCCACATCGGACATATTGTTACTTTTATAATTGTATTTACCGCGTCGTACTCTATCCAAGCTTGAATGGGAGCGCCTTCATGTAAATCTAAATCTTCTTCTTTCATTGTGTCGTTTACAGTGTAACCAGCTGATGCAGATGCGTTTGATGACATGCCGTTAATGTTGACTCCGACATGGTTTCCGTCTCTATCTGTATTTTCTCTGTGTCCATTGACTGTATCAAATTCGACTGCGAGAATATGGTTTGAGCTTTTCCCGTCGTTAGACTCATTAAAAAGACCGAGATAATGACCGGGGGAAGCTCCAGAGATTTCGTGGGACGGAGAGAGAGTGAAGGCGAGGCCGAAGCCACCTTGGCGGCCGGAAGCCGGAGGAACAATTGAGAAAATAAAAGATGTGTTGAAAGAAGAAGCGTTTGGTGATATTTGAGTAAACATTTGTATTGGCTTGTGATAGAATGCATGTCCTATGGCATTTGCTGTTTTGTTAGTTAGCCTCAAAGCACCACTAGGCTTGAAAATGGAAGCTCTATCAAGAAGAAGATCACTCTCTTTTCCAATGAATCCATTGAAAATGAATTCCTCGGATTGAGCTTGATTACTAATAGACAGCAAGAAAATTATTAGCAAAGGTAAAGAGATGACAAGCAAGGCCATGTGGGATTTTTGGTTCTTAACTATTAACGGAGGAAAGGTTATTTAAATTATAGAAATAGGGTTCAGATGGTAGGCGCGAGGCATTTGCAACCTGAAACAGAAGTGAAGAGGCCAAGACTTGAAATTGTCAAAGTCTGGAGCAATGTTTTGGAAGGTAGGGCAAAGTGGCATGATAAATTCTCGTGGACCTCATTAGCCAAGTTGTTAAGAGAAAGTGACTAGATATGTCTCTATCAGCATCAGAGGTCGTAAATATTTTTTTTTCTTTTTCAATTTATAATTTTTTATTGAATATGATTTAAATTCGATACTTCTCACTCTTCATTCAAGATATGAAAAGATCAAATCAATTACATCTTATTGATATAAATAATTTAATTTTTAATATCGTGTAATTTATTGAAAGAAAAAGACTTTTTAAATCAGTACGTGAACTCATTCCTATAATAAGTTAATATGATAAAGACATTTAATACAAATCTAGGTATTGATGTCTTTTCATTGAAAAAAATAAAATAGTAGGAGTAAAATATTATTTAGTCCTTGATGTTTAAACTAGTTCACTACTTTAGCCCTCTATTTTGGTAAACCTAATAAATAGTGTTCGAGATTTGATTTCATCAAACTATCAAGTCTTTTGGTTAAAAATATAGCAATTTAGCAGTTAAATATTAATAAAAATACAAAAATGTCCTATTAAATATTAGTGGTTGCTTCTTTTTCTCAATAATTTATTATAACTTAGATAATTGAATGATTTTCTTAAGGGTGTGAAAATCAAATGTGACAGATATAGTGTAATAACATTTTAAAATACCAATTAATTATCGGCTTATACATAATATATAGACTACTATACTTTAATGGAAAAAACTTGCCTAACTTAGGTCCATAACCCTACTTATGGGCTAAATAAATGAGACAAAAATTTTTTAAAAAGGGTTTTGATTTTATTTTATTTTTCTAAATATATGATTAGAAATACTTTTATTTTAATAAAAATTTTTAATTACCTTGGTTTGGTTGCTATAAATCAATTTTTTCATACACGAAAAGTGCATGCAAAAAATTGTCCTGTAGGGTTGATGCCGTGTAATGACGGTTTTGACTTTTCTGGTCTTTCAAGAGTTTTAATGTTAGACGTGTAACGTGTTGAAAGCCTCAAAAAGTCCTAGTCGGAAGGAAGAATGAGCTATTCAATTCAGCATAGTTGACTTGTACAATATAGTTAAGTTAGGTTACTACAAAATTGACCCCTCGGATCCGAGTTTTTAGATATGCTTCTAATGGTTATTATCAACTAATTAAGCTATTAGTTTTTCTTAAACAGTGAAATTGTATAATTTTTCGTCTTACATAAACAAATTGATGGATTAAATAATTCATTTATTATTTAACTGTTTACGTAATGCAGTCATTATATGATCATTAATTAGCGTGCTTGGCAAGTTTTCTCTGTCTTTGACTTAGAGAGATAAGGTTTTATTTCTTTGACATATAGGAGGCCAAACAAATCGATAAAGCACTCCTTTTAGATGACATTCGCCAATTTTTGTAGCTCGAAATATCTATTTTTTATATTTTCTATAAGAGTAGAAAAACTAATTAAATCACATTTGATTGACAGAAATAACAATTTATTAATTTCTTAAACATTGATATATTTTTTTAAGGGCTTGATGTATTGTTTCATCACCAACTTTAGGTTTTGTTACAATTTGACTTTTATGTCAATTTCACCCTAAATTTTAAAATTTTATTGCAATTATACTCTCATTTAATGTTTATACCAATTTCATTTTGAAATTTGATATTTTATTACAATAGCACCCTAAAATTTAATTAAAATTTAAATTATAAATAAAAAAATAGATTCACTCTTAACTTTGGGCTTAGATTAACTTAATACATATGTGAGTGAATGAGTTTGGTTAATAGTAAGAACAATCTATGTTATTATTTTTAATATTTTTAAGTTATTTCTTAAACTTTAATTTTTTTGATAAATACCTTTTTTTTTAAAAAAAATTAGAATATAATTCTATCTTATATTTTATTTTGATAAAAAAATATAGCAATTTTCTAATAATTTATGAGTCAAATAAAT
Organism: Jatropha multifida; assembly: GCA_948099535.1. Taxonomy (NCBI): domain Eukaryota; kingdom Viridiplantae; phylum Streptophyta; class Magnoliopsida; order Malpighiales; family Euphorbiaceae; genus Jatropha; species Jatropha multifida. The sequence continues at coordinate 12,515 of CANUEX010046972.1, read as the reverse complement.
TGACAAATAGTTTTGTTTTAGATTTTATAATTATTTTAAAATCAACCATAATAATAATAATTAAATTTTAATTTTTTTTAAAAAGTTCATGTATCAAATAATTAATTTTTAAATATTACTTATTATCAATAAAAGAAAGAATTAAAAAATAATAAAGATTATTTTTACTATTAATCCAAACTTCTTCATTCACGCAAATATATTAAATTGATCTAAGCTTAAGGTTAAGAGTGAATTTATTTTTATTTATAATTTAAATTCTAATTTAAGATGCTGTTACAACAAAAGATCAAAGTTTAAGATAAAATTTATATAAAGATAAATTAGAATGAAATTGCAATAAAACATTAAAACAACTGGAAATGGGCCAGCCAATAGTTCTATTAATGGGCCAATAGTTCTAGCATGCAGAACCAGCGAAACAACCGGTGATGGGCCAATAGTTCGAGCCTCCCTCCCTTTTTACCCCAAAAAAAAAAAAGAAACAAGAGGATAAGGTCGTTTTTGTATAAACAGCGTCGTTTTTTCAGTTGTTGTATGCGATCAATGCTAACTTGTTACTTGATGCAGTTGGGGTATATGCTGCAAGCAAATACCCCAGTAAGGCCATGCTTCTGACCAAATACAGTAATTGACTGCAATCTAAGGCCCAAGGTTCCAATATTATACATATTATATTATCCTCAATTGGTGCTAATAGATATATATTTTTTAATATTTAAAAATCATATATTAAGGCGTTTCAATAGGTGAATTTTAAGTAAGAGAATAACAATCTAAGATGTGAAAACGTATGATACGAGCTTATTTGGCTTAAGTCAAATAATCTAAAAGATCAGTATTAATCGATTAACTAGCTAGTTTGCTACTCTTGTTTGCTTTTTATGAATTTAGTATTTAGTCCATACAGAATTCTTAATTAGAATCAAACTGTCTTATCTTTCATCTTTTAATTGTTTAATTAACTAATTTAAGGTATAAGCATGTACAATTGCATCAAATGGTATTTATGATATCATATTGTAATAATGTAATTATCTAATCCACATTAGTTAAGACTATGATTATGAAAAAGATCCCATTTTGTGGGCATGTAGTAGGCAAGAAAAAGTCAGTAAAACAGTCATGAGTGATTAAATATCTTCTAACTGAGTTTGGATTTATATGCAGTAGAAGGGAATGTTTATAATTGGTCGGTAGAGCCGTTGACGACTCAACCTCTTTTAATTTCAAATATTTGATTAAAAAAAATTACATCTTCCTGTCAACGAGCTACACATTCCATAACATATAAATAACAGAGATGGTGCTTGCTTGATTTGTCACAACCCGCTTAGATAGGTTTTGGGCAAGCCATGCATATGGCAGCATCAACTGATATTTCTATTTCAATATCTATTTTGAGAAAAAACTGCTTTTCCTGAAAACTTCTTTCACTGGAAAGGAATGCCAACTTCCATATAATTAGCCACAACCAAACAAGCAAATCCGTTTCAGCGATCTAAACAATGTCGTCCCATATTCACTTTTAGTAATTCATTTATATATTTTGGTAATCTTTATCCTCCGTCCACCCTTAATAATTTTAATAGTCATGAGTGATGAAGTTAAGCAAGTATGCACGTGGCACTTATATAATGCAAGAAACCAATGTAGAAGAGCATATGACCTTTTACCAGACAATAAAATGGTAAACGTTGAAGTCCTAATTACTTGCTTGACCTACGTGCGATGTAGACCCCATGAAATTTACATGTATACTTAATTAAAAAGTCATTATATAAATTTGTTTTCTTCTTAATAAAAAAATAATATTGATAACAACAAGATTCGTCATGTGGAGATCTAATTTGTTTGATCAATAATTTCAATTACCCTCCCAAAAAAAAATTATTAGTTTCAATAATAGTAAAGATTAATAATTGTGATTTTCCTTGTCATTGTATAAATGCGTCAACTTCAAGTCAATGTCCCATCAATTGGTCATGCAACAATGAAAAAGAATTACTTTTTATATTTTTTTTATTATTTAATTTATTGGAAGGTACTGAAATAAAATATATAAATTCACTTTATATTTTATATTTTTAGGACATCTTTCGCTTTTACTTTCATTGGTATTTAAATTTATAAAATTATTATATTGAATATCTAAATTTTTAAAATAATATTTAGTGAATAGTTAAAAAGATAGAAAAAAGTTTTTATTTTAAAAATTATACGTGTTAATCATACGTCAAATTAATATTTTATATAAAAATTAAAATGAAAAAAAAAATTTGAAAGTTCTTTTTATTAATGTAGAGATGTGTGCTATGTTAATCATAATTCATAATATTATACATTAATTCTATTACAAAATTTAAAATTCCATAGAATTTCTTAAAAAATATGAAAATGAATTTATTTATTTATTTAAGCAAAAGTAATTACTCTGAAAGTAAAGATATACAATCCATCATCCTCGAGACTAAACGCATGGATCTTTAAATGATCAAACAAACACTATATATATATTACACCAATAAGCATGAAATGATGCATATATAATAATAATAATAATAAGTTTCTCCAAGAAGCTGCCAGGAGAGAAAGGAGAACAAGCTGGGAACTTGATTGGAATAAAACTCTTCAAGAATAATCCAAGCGGGTGAAACAGACCGGTAGTTATTCTTTACACTATTCACCATTTCTAATATAAATGTTACTGTCTCCTCATCAGAATTCTGCAACTAATCTCTCGCTCTCTCTCTCTCTCCCCCCAAAAAGAAATCATCAAAAATGGGTTCTCAAGCTTTTAACCAGCCTTCATGGCCATTCTCCAATATCATAAATTCAAGTATTGATCAACTTGGCGATGACTTTTATGCTAACCTTATGGAAATGAATGAATTTTCTTCTTCATTTTCAACCCAAGAGGATTCCTCTGATATTTCTTCAATCCCTTGTTTTTCCTATATTTACCCAACTGAATTTGCTTCCGGCACTGACGATTTCTTGCAACCCACTTTATCTGTGGAGGATTTCTTGCAAAACCCTACTTTTGGCGGAGAAACGGAGTTTATATATGGAAAATTGAACGATAGTGAAATCTTAAATGAATTTCAAGATGGATGGAGCCCAAGCCCTTCAATTAAGTCAAGCAGTGAAGCATCAATGGCTACACCACCGTCGTTAATTTTACCAGAGCAAGAATTTGAGCTTGATAACCTAATCAGTGTTCTTCACCTTCTCAAGGCTTATGGAGAAGCCATTGAGAATGGGCAGACTGATCTTGCAAATGTTATTATGACATGCTTAAGTGAGAAAGTTACTTTATGCGGTGAACCCTTATTGCGTTTAGCGTTTAACTTTTCATCACAGCAAAATCAGCATCAGAATTATCTAAAACAAGAAGCTTACAAAATTTTTGAAGCAGCTTTTAAGGCATTTTATCAGATATTCCCATACGGGAGATTTTCTCATTTTGCTGCAAATTCAGCAATTGTAAAAGCTATGCCAGCAGATGCTGAAATTATACATATAGTTGATTTTGACATCGGTGAAGGCGTTCAGTGGCCTCCATTGCTTGAAATCTTGGCAAAGCTTGGCAAAGAAGTGAAATTGACAACAATAAAATGGGAGAAGTGTGATCAAACTCCTTTGATGTGGAATTTCGAAGAGGCGAAAAGAAGGTTAGTTGATTATGCTAAAGAATTAGGTTTAAGGTTGAAAATGGAGGAGATAGGAATTGAAGATTTAGTGAATGAAATAAAGAAAAGAAAAAGGGGGAGCACAAAAGAATGGTTAGTGTTCAATTGTATGGTAGGGTTACCGCATATGGCGAGGGTAAGGAGTAGAAAATTGGTGAGAGAATTTCTGAGTGTGGCTAAAGAATTATTGATGGGTGGTAATAATAATAAGGGAGTTATAACTTTCGGAGATGGAGATTTTTGTGAAAGTTCAAAGAATTATTTAGGTTTTGGGTCCTTTTTTGAAGGGAACATGGTGAAGTATCAAGCTCTTCTTGAATCAATAGAATATAACTTTCCAATTCATCTTGGAGATGGTAGGATGGCCTTGGAATGTCTGTTTGTGGGTCCTTATGTATCTTCCCATGTTTGGTTACAAAGATGGATGGAGATAAAAGAAGACTTCTGCAATTTTGAAATGGGGAGTTGCTTTGAAGGTTGCAGAATAAGCAGAGAAAGTTTGGAAGAAGCTCAAGAAATGGTTAGAAGGAATGAAAGTTTTTATGGAGTGAGAGTCAAAGGGGAGTGGAATAATGAGATGATTTTGGAATGGAAAGGAATTCCCTTATTGAGATTTTCTGCTTGGAGAAATTAAAGGTTATCTAGAGGCACTTAGCTGCAGCCGACAAGATACCATATTTATTTTTTAATCAAGTAAATACTTGTATCAGAAACAAATTATACATTTTATATTATTCTTAATTTGTATAGATTAATTGCTGTACAACAGTGCAGAACAAAAAGATAATGATAATAATAAAAAATATATATTTAATTTTCCTAGCCTATCATTTTAAATACTACATAAATAAATTAGAAACGAACTTAACTGCATAAATTATAAACAAACTGTCTTTTCTTTTCACGTTTATGGTATGTGAGTGGTAATTTCCAGTAAAAGCACACAGAGAAGCAATTCCCATTCAAGCATGTACAAAAAAAATATGGCCAGAGAAGAGCTTATTTTATCTCAGAAAGCCAAGTAAATAGAATCAAACATCAGAAAACTGGATAGGTCTTATCCATTTACACTCAACAAAATCGAAATTAAAAAAAAAACAATAATGCAAAGTATCGGATCAACACAGCTTGTAAGTAATAAATATTTAAAATTAGTCATATAGTAAAAAGTATCCCATTCATTTGGTTATATCAACTAGAAACCAGAAAGAGTCGTCCAAGCTACAGCACTTACCTCTCATATTATAGAACAAATGCTGAAACTTCAAGGGCTTAAAAACCTACCTGAAATAAATGGAAATTTGAGGGATATCAATATCATTGTCTTCGTCGTCTTCACAAGCAACCACCACGTCAAAGTGGCGTCGATATGAAGGCAACTCTGCCTTGGCCACATCTCTAGCCAGATCAACCAACTTCTTGTCCATGCGATCTCTATGCCTAGAGAACATACTGTTATAAAGCAGACAGCTGCCGTAAGAAATGCTGTAAGCATTTAAGCCCTTCTTCTGTAGCCATTCAAAAAGATCTCTTAATGTTGGATTGTCCCTCAAAATCCACCTATCCCAAACCGTCCAGCTCATATCTTGATGCTTGATCAACTTAGGTGGAACTGGCTCGGCTATTGAGAACAGAGGGAGCGCCAGGTTAGCAAAGCTGTTTCTGTAGTCCTCCAGTTTGTGTCCTCCATCCAGAACCTTATATAGCTCCAAGCAAACAAGACCAGTTGCCATAGCAGTAGAGGTTGCAATTGCAGGAATGATCCTTCCAGCAATGAATTTAGCCTTAAGCTTATCAACTTCAGGGATACCATAATTCCTTGCCCTCATGTTTGCAAGTCCAGCTATCAAGTCCATATGATAGTTTGTGTCATCATCCTGCATATAGAGAAAATAAAAAGGTATAAACGTCAAAATAATGGCCCCAACAGCTAGTGAGAGAATTCCCCTTTGCGAGGGTAGAATGAAAATTAACAAACCCCATCAATGGTGTATTATTTATTAGGTTTGTACTGATGAAAATTACTGTTTATCAATTGCCATGATAAAAATCCATCAAGTGAAACATCCATTCATAAAAAATTAATCACTTATGGACAAAGAGAAGCCATTACTTGTGTTGGAGAGAAGAAATAGTTTTTGCATAGCAAGTATATTATCAGAAGCATAAAGAGTATACAAAAATATTTTGTTATGCCACTTCAAAGGCCACTTTTGCAAAACAGGTAATCAATGTTGCCAAACATACACTTACTAGTCTATCAACCCCACCCACTTAGACACACTGGCCTACTCCACCTTAGAATCTTAGAATATCACACTCTTGAAACCTATCTTAGCTGTTGCCAATTTGAATAGGTTACTAATAACTGATGAATAAACCCAGCTAGTGCTGTCCAAAGTCCAAAATATCACAAACAAAAGCTACTTGCAGACAACAGGGAGGTAGTCATTTCCTTCTTTGATTTATGACATACCTGTGTGTCCTAATCGATACTAACAAGACCCAAAGGATACTATATATATAATCAATTAAAAATCTATCACGAACAAAAAACATCCAACAGCAAATGAGTTAGCTATTGAATATGCAGCTGAAAGCATCTATTCCACATCAAAAATAATTAACCGAATAAAAAGGAACAAACCTTCTCAAACTGAACAGGATTCATCCTAAAACCAGGCAATAACTGTTGGTGGCATTTATCTAGTTTTACGATCAATTCTTCAATTACAATAGAATCATCGATTGATGAAGGAGCAACGCTTGTAGCTTTCTCATCAGTTTCAATCTTCACATTCTCCTTGGGCTGGAAATCAGGGACTGTCACCTTGCTTACAGCATCAGCAAAATTCTTAGGAGACTTGACCCAATCAGGAACAGGAATGCCAAATGTTTCTGCACGCAAGATGGATGCTGCCATAACAAAATTGAGGTGACTCTGATCATCAGTGGAAAATTGCAATGGGCGGGGAAAACGCTTGGGAGCGGACCAAAATGGTGTTCCATTACTGGTTGTAGCATCCTCAGGAAAAGTGAATGTCAATTGCTTCACACGGTTAACAAAATAGTCTTCAAATCTGATAATAAATAAAACATATCATCAGAAGCCTAGTTAAGAAATATAAAGCTATTGTATGAATTATAACAAATGTAGGAAACAAAGAAGAGAAGTACTTCAGACGAGCCCAGGTGATGCAGTCTTGGAATTCTAAACATCTCTCCTTCTCAAGACACTCAAGAATGCGCTCCAAATTGTCCCTTGCCTGTGCATCACCAGCATGCTTCATGGCAGACTTGTATTCATTTGGATTGCTTAGGTAGGCATTAACTTCAGTAGGGGTCTTCTCAAGCAAACCCTCAAACTCAGACCGAGCCCATGTCAAGCAATGATCTATGTTGTGCGGGAATGAGTGAACTGTGCACATAGGTGCTTGCTTTTCAGGTGGATCTCGTGAAGCACCATAATTTTCAGTCAGGTGAGGGATAACCATCTGAGTGTTGCACTTGGCACCAAGGGTTCCCGATTCCAGAAGGGGCTTCTGGAAATACAAGCATCTTCCATCAATGTAAAGCCTGGCATTTACATTGTCTAGAGCATTTATAACAACACTCAGATTCTCCCAGAATGTGTCATCAAAGACATTCTCAGTCTCAGGACTCGCTCGATTCTGCAACGCTTCAATATTGAAGCGTGGATTAATCAAAGCAGCTGCAGCAGCCGCAACTGTTGATTTAGCCTGCCCAATATTCCAGTCCCTGAAGAGAAACTGCCTACTGAGGTTACTCTTTTCAATAACATCATCATCTGTAATTGTCAGTTTACCTTTCGCACCACAAGAGACCCCCATCAAAGCCAAATTCTTCAAGAATTCACACCCAAGAGCACCAGATCCTACCATAAAAATGTTTGCATCTTCCAATTTTTTCTGAAGCTTAGATCCAAAAACTGAAATTTGAGCATCATAGCGACTGTTTAAGGGCTTCAAGTCATTGGGATCCAAAGGTTCTGTGGGGAGGGATTCAACTGAGTCGAAGTAGAAAAACTGTCCACAGATAAGAAGACATCAGCAAGGCTATAATATAAACACAAAATGACATATGATGGCTAAATTAAATAGTTTTGAGACTGGCAGGTAACAATAGGAATTCATGATGCCACGATAGTATTGAATTTTTACTCAATTTACAAACAGACTTCCAGTATACAGGAAATAGTGCGATGACCAAGCCTCAATAACCCATAAAAAATAGAACAGGAACATAGATAATTACCTGAAAAAGAGGGTGAAACTTCCCCGAGCAAGCCTTCACAACTTCCTGTCCAACAATACCACCAAACATCGCAGCCATGGGATTCAGCACAGCCCTAGAACCAAATGCAAAATGACGAAGAATTTTTGGGTTGATCTCTTCAAGTCTCCCATCTGTTAAGCTATCATTAATGTCAGTCACCAAAGACATGAATTTTTGGGCATCCTCCTCCGAGCCAGCAACTGGAAAGCGTCCCAATTCTAAGATAAATTTATCCAATGCCTGAAACGCCAAATGTAAGAGAGGTGGACGATCAAACTTGGAGAAATCGCTAAGAAGAAAATCTCCTGGATCCTTAAGTGCATAACGCAACGGCTTAAAGTTCAACACCTTAGGTTGCTTCACTTGAGTCACAATACCACCTTTCACATAAGCACCATAATTTGTGGTGTCTTCTTCAATTTGGAATGAATAGGGCCTTGCATTTTTAACTGTTCTAGGCTTCCCATCATTCAATTCTGTCATTCCCTCAACTTCAGAGTAGACAACCAAATCTCCATCCTGAAACTCAAGCCTCTCATCATCCACACAACCCACAAGAGCAGGGTTATCATTGCTGATGGATGCAATGATGCCTGTGTGTGGGTCCTCACCATCAACATCAAGCACTGTAAACTCAGGGCCAAAGTCACAGAAGATACTACCAAAAAGGCCCCTTACTTCAGATTTGATGAAGGCAATAGGAGGTTGATGATAGTGGCAGTAATCATCAAATTGAATTGCTTTGTCTAAACTGATGTTAGTGAATACTACAGCCTGACAACCAGAAATTACACTCCAAAATTATTTAATGATAGAACATGCATTAACATATATAAATACAAGTACATAAAGATGAGTAAATATCATTTGGATATGTAAATATCATTTGCTAAATGACCATTAAAATTTTCAGCAGAATATCTAAGATGCAAGCATGCAAACCTTACCAAGCTGCCAGCAATAATTTATATTGAAGATAGAAACCGGATTCTAAAATGCACAATATATACTTGCAGTTGGTAATCATTAACACACAAAAACAATAGAATAAGAAGTTACTACAGATAATAATCTATACTCAGATTACAGAACAATAAACTGGTTAAAGTTATTGTCTCCTTCAAAATCCTGCAAAATTGGCACCGCTAGAAATGCTTTGCAACTGAATTTTATGAAGCTCATAAAGTCATTAATTCTCACCTAGCAGAGAAGGAAGACACTAAAATATTTACTTTGGCTTATATGTTTGAAATGCAAGGTTATTAACGAAAATCATTTGCACAAAACCAAACAGGCAACCGTACTTGATCAAAATGCTTGCAAACTAATGCAGTATCTAGATTATCATTTAATCGTGTCCCACAAAATAGTTGACTATTATATCTAGTCCATTAAAAACATTAATATGCATTAAATTTGTCTATAATGAACTGATTTAACAAATGCTTGCAAGAGATGTTCAATTGCCTATGAACAGCAAAAGATAATTCATTACTATCTAAGAATAAAAGAAATATCACCTGAAAATCAGACAATTGCTCCTGTGTCAATTCAGCTGTTAAGGTAGAAATCACGACAGAGTTGTTCAACTCCTGCAACTTTTGGACAGAAGCAAGAGCTCTATTCTTCCCCAAATCATCTTCAGTGAAAACAAAATTGCTGGACAAGTCCCACAACTCAACAGCTCCCTCATCGTGCAAGGTCACTGACTTCACCCCAGCAAGAATCAGGTTCTTTGCTGCAAGGAACAGAAAATCCAACTACCGAAAATTAAAATTAATGATGTGATCATTAACATTCATCCATACTTATTATCCACCTTTCATTCCACAGATCATTTAGAACCAGAATCAAATATGACCCATGTGATCTAGTATAGCAAAGGTCGCCCGCTTGTTAATACTTTACAACCTAAATAACTTTCAGTTTATACTTACATAAACCAAGATGAAGCAGCATGCAGTAGCCCAAAAAAACAAACAAAACCAAAACCAAAGTAAATTAATCTGTAAGATCCCACATACCAATCTCAGCACCCAGGCCTTGCAATCCCGATACAAGGATGTTAGAGGCAAATAGCCGCCGCATAGTCTCGCGGCCGTAAACAGCAAGCTGACGGCTGTGAAGATCCTCATCAATGTCCTGCGAGTTCCCGTTACCCAAAGTCATGATCGGCGATTCAACTATGCCACGACTGTGATTATTGTTGACGTTGTTAGTGACGATGGTGGCAGTGGTAGTGTCGGGGGCAGATGCGGTGGAGTCGGTGCTCTTAATGTTCCCCGTGGTTTCGGTTGATTCAATACTGGCCGCAGCCGAGGAAAGAGAATCGATGCGAGGCTTCTTGGTGAGAGATTCGGTGGCTCTACGGATTGGTCCTTCTTCTTCTACAACAACCTCTCCTCCACCAGCTCTCTTGCTAGGAAGCATATAGTGCGGTGAACTGTTCAAATCCAATATCATTGTCGTCAAAATTATCGGTTAACAACTCTAAAAACAAATCTAATATTTAAATATTCTCTCGTTAGTTCAGAAATTATTAGCAACTACAAATTTAATTAATAATTAGCAGCTTTATATCGACGCAAAGTAATTTAGAGAACCAAAAGCTCTAGTTTCTTTCGTCTTTTAGCTTTTCTCGGAAAGCAAACAGGAAGTAGCAATCTAAATTATAGATTTAGGTTTTTAAAAAGAAAAGAAACAGATAACTGCAAGCAAGGGGAAGTTTACAGGGAGACCAAAGAGAAAGACAAAGAATATACCGAGTAGAACAAGAAAAGAAAGGAAGCGGGTGCGATCGCGAAAGAGTAGAGATGAGGGCGAATGGGTTCCGTTTAGGGTTTGTAAAAACTCGATGGTATTGAGATTTATGCGATTGTGGTCAGATGGGTAGGTTCATCTTTGCAGGGAGAAGACAATAATAAAGAAAGTGCAAATCATACCCTTTTCAGACTATGTTTGGTTGCGTGGCTTATCTTGCTCCTTTGGAGAATTGACGTTGCAGACCATTTGTTATTGAATAAATTATGCGTTAATTAAATAATGTAAGACACTTGTATATACTTTATATATTACAAAATCTTACGATATTTCAAAATTATACTTTTACCATTAACGCAGTTCAGTTTATGAAATTATAGCTATCAAAAATTTGATTTGTAAATTTTCATATTAAACGTTGTAATTTATAAAATTATATTAATTAAATATTTATTAAATAAATTAGTGTAAAAATTCGTACGATGTGCTCATGCGATGTGTAGAATAATATTAAAAAATAAAATAATTTTTTATAATCTCGATATCAGTAAAATACAAAAATTAGACGGCTGTGAGTCGAATACGACACATTTAATCCATTTAATATCATAAACAGATTAAGAAGATCGTATTGATTCATTCACAACTCGTGTGATTCGTTTAATATCATAAATAACTTAAGTGGAAGCATTGACCTATATACAATCCACTTAGTCTCTTTATAATCTTTTTAACTCTTAACCTATATAACTTCAATTATATTTAAAATAAATTTTTACGCATAAAATGTATAAATTATTCAAGATTCATAAATACAATAATAAAATTTAAATAGGTTTTAATTGAAATACTTATATCTAACACTAAAATTATTTATTTTATAATACCCTGAAATTTTTATTTCGAAATATTCCCATTTAAATTTAAATTGTAAATTATTAGCCAATAATATTACGCCACATAATATTATGGGAATCGAAAATCATTTTTGATTCGCCCGAAAATTTATTGAATAACCGTTAATTGAATAAAATCGGACCAATATTTCTTTAATTGGACCGAATTAATTTTAATTAGACCCGAATCAGATATTTTTGAAAAAACACTGTGCGTCACTATTCTTTTTTCCCCGGCAACTTACCTTGGACGGTTTGTTTTTATTTAATAATTAAAAACTTTATAATATTTTAATATTATTTTATTATATTATATTTTTATTTATTTTATTTATTTTTTTCTTTAAATTTCCATCTTCTTCTTCCTTGTTGTGCGAGACACACACAGCCACCATCCCTGTCTTCCTCCTCCTCCCTGCGCAGCTTCTCAGGCCACCGCGCCACTACCATTTCCTTCTTCTTTCTTCTTCTTCTTCCTTTTCTTCTTCTTCTTCTTCTTCTTCTTCTTCTTCTTCCTCGCTGTCCCTCTCTGCCTCTCTTTCTCGCTGCCTCTGTTGCAACAGCAGACCGCCACAGCAACATCCTCCATCTCCTCCGCACCTGCAGCAGCACCGCCATCTCCAGCCACAGCGCCACTTCTCCTTCTCTGTCTCGCACCGCCACGAAGACAGCAGCAACCCCTGTTCTGCTTCTCTGCGTCGCACGACCTAGACAGCACCATCACAGTTCCTCCGCCTCTTCCTGCTGCGCCACGAGCTCCGCCAGCTTCTTCTCCTTCCCTGTCCTGCGCCGCCCGACGAACAGCAGTGACACGAAGCCGCACCAGCTTCTCCTCCTCCTCCCCTGTTCTGTGCCACCGCTGCAGCAGCAG